>JAQGCA010003785.1:0-11249 GCA_034698945.1 Protaphorura quadriocellata
ACCACAACTAATATTTTTAAAAATAGTAGGAATTGGAAATCTTGCGTAAGTTGGTTCAATGGAGTACAATTTTTTTTTGAATAAAACAATGAGGCTTTATGACGATAACGTATAGCATGGGGTTCAACACCGTGACAACGCTTTAAGGAAATGGTCAGCTGACTAAAATTGTGGTTCACCTGGTTTATGGAAAAATTTCATGATGTGACCTTGCACCTTGTCATTTTCCATCACGCTGTCGTGTGTCAATCTCGTGCTTACATAACTTAATGGTCTGGGAATTAAGGAAAGAATTAAACAAAAAGTCGCTAAATGATGTCGAATTAAAAAAATATCACAATGTAACTACTTTCTTGGTAAAACTCAAATTTATCAAACAAGTACTTTCATCATATGCAGTTATGTACCCGGACCAGACCACGAAATTAAATGATTTTGTGCAGACAAATTCTATTTCATTGCTAGAAATTTTTGAAACAGTTCGGACTACGGCGCAATCTTATCCAGTAATTTATATGTACATGAAAAATGGGTTCCTTGTTAATCATTTAACATGAATTTAAACTTAAAGTTGAAAGTTAAAATTTTTTAATTTAATAGAGTTGGCTAACTCTTTGGTGATGAAAACCGTCTGGGTTTAGAGTTGTCTGACAGGTGAATGCATGAAGTGAGTTATGAATTGCAACATGCAATCTAGTTATCTGATGCATGCCAAGATCTAATATTATCAGACTAAAATAAAAAATGCAGCGTTTTGTCATTAATATTAATGTATGCACTCAGATATTATATACTTTTCAGGCTCAGGTGATCAGATTGTTCTTGTCAGCTCAACCGTAAAGAGGTTAGGAGTAAAAGTGGAGCTGTGTTAATTGTTGTGAAGAATTTCATCAAACTATTGAGTAAATTGGAATTACGGAAGGTTTCATTTGATTTACGTTACTCAAAGTGTGACCAAGAAAAGTCGGCATTCGTCGTGTCATTAATTTCTTTAACGGCAGAGTTACTAAATACGAATATAGAGAAATGATATATGTACAAAGGACCTGAGCGACATTAGACAAAACTAACATACTTCAGTAAGTAATTATTTTAACTAAATTAAAATCAAACGGCAAAACAATGATTTTATTTATTACCTTCAGATTTTCCGGATACATTTTAGTCCATGATTAATTGGGAGAGTATTTTCTATATCCCGGACTCACTTCTTTAACATATATGTAAGGATTTACTGGACAAAGTAATCCAAATTCTATAAATTGGGTGAATTTCTCTCCAACACAATCGACCTTTCTGTCTCTGATGGTTTTCATTTAATTATTTCAGGAAAGGTTAACGCAAACATGGAGCTAGAACTAAAAAGGTCTGATGAAAACGGAAATCCGATTACTTACGGACATGAGAACGGGCGTAGGATTAGCAACAGGAGTGGGTTCGGAATTAAGAATGGCGATGAACTCAAGTCATGTCAAGGTGACATCAAAAATGAAGAGCTCACGCCCAAAGTCGACAAATTTCCAAAATTGGAAATCTACGCCACATTTGTTGCGTCTGCCTCATTCTTATGCACCGGACTTCTTCGAGCATATACTTCTCCAGCCCTTGTGTCTATGAGAGAAGAAACGGGGCTTTTAAATTCCACATTTCTCCCTGAAAAGGAACTGATTTCTTGGATAGCATCATCCCCTCCATTAGCCTCCTTCCTTGGAACATTTGTCAGTGGACCTCTATTGCAATATTTTGGACGACAGAAAACAATCCTATTTCTCACACTTCCGTTTATATTGGGTAATCAAATAAACTTACGCATCGATTGCAGCATGATTTTATGGGTGGCTTGGCAGCCCTAACCGCTTCGCTCTGCCAGGTCTCTTGTTTATAAAGTCACACACGTCACTCTTGAGGAGATTTTTCTCAAATAAAGTCATTTTCATGGGATTGGGTGCAAACCTTAGATTTTACACTAAGAAGAGTAGATAAGAAATGGTCGATAAATCAATAAATATTTTCGTCCCCATGTTAAGACATCTGACACGAGCTTTTGTTGAATTTTCCTAACGTTTAAATTGAGATGCAATACTCAGGTTAATTATTAATCCGAGTATTGTATCTCAATTTAAAAAGTACAGATGATTTAAAATCTCCACCACTTGCACTGTTTGTAAATTACATTTCAATATTTGAAGTCAAATTCTCAATAAATTATCTGAGCATTTCTCTGATTTATAAACCCGAAAAATAAGGTACGCGTTCACCACCCTGTATAGTATTTTTCTTTACGTTTTCTACGTATATTACAAATCTTTGTCTCGTACATTTCCAGAATTTAGAATATTTTCGAACTTTTATGTTTCTACACCTTTGAAGTAATTTATTTTGTTATCTTTAATACATTCTGGTTTACTAGTTGAGTCCAATGGCGCTATGTATTTCCAAAATTTGTAAAATTTTACATTACCACATGTTTCACATATTTATTCTTACATTTTCAATGTAATTTCATCTTCGTCTGTTCATTCTTACAAGTTTGCAACTTTATAAGTCTAGATTTTATTTTTACGTTTTCAATGTAACTTCAATTTCCTTAGTTAGATACGGTATTCGTAATTATTGTTCATTTTTATTTCATCTATTATATTTGTGGTTATATTTCTTACATTTAAGTGACTTTCTTAAATTTCTGAAATTCTACATTGCTTTTATATATTTCTAGAGTATCTATATGATTAAACATTTCTAAATCATCGTTTTCACGTGCTAGGTTGGCTGTTACTGGGATTCGCACAAGGTGGGATCATGATTCTGACTGGAAGGATTTCGACAGGATTTGCGGCAGGATTGGCTACCGCTGCCTCCCAAGTGTACGTGAGTGAATGTGTTCGAGCCAAAGTTCGCGGAACACTTGGATTTTTACCACCGATGATGTTAGCACTTGGTGTTCTCATCGGGTTTACTGCCGGAACGGTCCACTTAGAATGGAGAGAATTGGCCTTTGTCATGGGAGTATTTCCAGTGATATTACTCTTCCTAGCATATGGCATTCCCGAATCCCCTGGGTGGCTGCTGGGCAGAAATCGACCAAAAGATGCAATGAAATTCCTTACAAGTCTTCGAGCTGGGACTGGGACCTCACCTCAGGATATTCAAGTTGAAATGGACCAACTCGCCGAAGTTTTGGCATCTTCTCAAAAAGAAAATCCGAATGGTGAATCATTCCTTGCCATTATATCCCACAAGGAAGTTTGGTTCTCAGCAGTCATCTCCACAGGCTTAATGATTTTCCAACAATTCTCTGGAGCTAATTGTGTTATATTTTATTTAACCTTAATCCTTGAAGATACTCTGCCAATGCATTCCACAATATTTAATGATTCACCCCCACATTATTTGGATCCACATGTAGGGGCATTAATTGTGGCGAGTGTTCAATTTGTGGCATTCTTTGTTTCCCTACCATTGATTGATCGCCTTGGACGAAAAGTATTGTTAATAGTGTCCGCCATTTTAATGGCATCAGCGCATGGGTTAATGGGTGCTTATTTCTATTGGTTGAATGAAAATAGTTTTGTTCGTGGGATTTCCGCGTGGTTCCCAATAGCTTGTCTATCAATGTTCATAGCCGCTTATTCTATTGGATTTGGCCCGATTCCGTTTCTAATCATGTCAGAAATATTTCCAACTCATGCAAGAAGTTATCTTTGCTCGTTGGGATCTTTTGTAAATCATTCGGCTCTTTTTGTTACAGTTTATATGTTTCCTACTTTGTTACATATTTACGACCCTTCTTTTACTTTTTGGATGTTTGGAGCATGTCCGTTGATCTCCATTGTCTTTGTGGTTTTATTGGTTCCTGAAACAAAGAGGAAAACTCTCGTTGAAATTGAACTAGAATTAAGTGGACGTAAAATAGTGATAACAAGACTTTAAGTTTCTGAATGAAATAGATATTGAATTTGAACTATTAAAATAGAGAGTTCGACTTCTTCTAAGGCTCGGCTTAATGCGTTCCGGGTTTTTCCCAAGTTCAATTCCTGGTCGGCTCACTTTCCAATTCCGCATACGAATTGAAGTGGGGCTTTAGAGTAACTTCTCTAGAGAAGAGTCATCTCGTTGATAACAGTGAGCCAAGAATATATAGAGCGGATGAAGAACTTGGGGTTTAAATTATTTCAACTGTAACTGTAACTTCAAAAATAAGAGTAAATCTACTTTGTATTTAGAACTCCGGTCAAGCTTAAAATTTCAAGATCAGTATTAGTCAATTTTAGGAAAGTTATATACAGAAGCAATTCATCTAACCTGTCCGTAGAGCGAGGATTGCGGAATAAAACGTAGAATAAGCGGGGATAGGAATTATTGCTGGAACATCAATAAAATGTCTATTAGTAAACAAACAGTTACCTATTCTGTCTACCGATGAATCTGTAAGACTCCTGCAAACGACACTTGATGTAACCCTACGGATTGCTTGCTGAGTCAATCTTGTGTTTTACAAGGAAAAGAATTTGCGTGTTAAGCGAAATATAATATTTGAATATTGATGGTTTTCAATGGAGGACTTGTTTTGAATTATTCTTATTTACACTCACACTATATAATTATTCGAATTTGAATGGGGGTGTAAATATAGTAATAGCGGCACACCCCTTATGGGAAATCTAGACCTTGTTCGATTTGACCGCAATTTTGATAATAAATTTAGCCATGGGCCTACTGAACAACTTTTAAATGCCGGAAAGCCTTGCGATTTGGACGTTCGAAATACACAAATCGGTGTGGATGTGCTAGCCCGAACCCGCCCACACGCGAAGCACAAGCACCCATGTGCATTTCTTCAGCGAAACGTGTTCTAGAGGTAGGACGTTGACAAAAGTTGTTTAGTAGGTCTGCATTAAGAATGCAGCCAAATCAAAAAGGGTTCAGATTTTGAATATATTTTATTGCTGAATATGACATTGTGATTATCACACGAGTAATTGAACTCCAGAGTTAATAAACTTCGAATACGTGCTCATTGCTCAGCGAATACCTGATAACTAAATACGCTAAATCGTAATCTAAGATTGTATTAGATGGTGCCGAAGTTGGCTTTCGAAATGTCAGAATTTAGAGTGCGTACCAGAAGAAAAAGATCCGGTGCACATTACTTCTGAACATCGAACATGAACAGATCTGCAGAGTTTAATATTATCGCGTAAATATACAAGAAAATTTTATCCGACGGACGTTTCGACGAGTAGCCTAGCGTTCAGTTTTTGTATTCTCGAATTTCTGAAGTTGTGAAGACGTTTTTTATTCTTAAATGAATGAAACTCAATTTAGTTTGAAACCGGACACCATACAGATTAGAAATCACTCGAATTGAATTGAATGCCATGTCGCCTTGATAGCTAATAATTGCTTCTGTGACTTATTCTGGCCGAATTATTCTTCAAATGGAATGACTAAACAGTGTCATATTTTATATGACTAATCCCGGACTTACTCCTTACCGCTGTGGGTACATAATTGGTTTCAGAGGGAAAAATACAAGTGGTTACAACTTGTCTACATAGAATAGATAATCATATCTGATACATTACATTGCATTGCATGTTCGCGATGGAAAATTTTTGTAGCAATTACGCTAAGCAAAAGTCTAATCAACCAGTTAATTTATGACTCAAGAATGCGTTTGAAAAACAATCATACATACCGAGCACGGGAACGAAAGACCCGAGAGCTACATAACTAGGTCAGACACACTAATACTATTACCGTACATTACGTTTCAACTGTAATTAAAAATTTGGTAAAGTTTCTAATCTGATCCACTCAAAATTTAAATCAATTTACACAAAAGTATCAAAGGTCTAATACGATTTGAATATATTGTTTTTGTTTTCCGTTCACTTGTACTTTGCGAAGTGTATTCCGATTATCTGTTCATAATAATTGAAGCACTTATTTCTCGTTAAACGAATATGTAACATTTAATCATGTATTTCATTGATTGACGTATTAATTATCTATACTTCAGGATAGTTACGAGTATAAATTTCAGTTGAAAACTTGCTGGTAATTTCAATTACGAATTGGAATAATAGGTATTACAGTTCAGCTATTTGTCAAAAATAATTGTCTAAAAATGAGAGCAATTTCTCGTCTAATATTTTTCACTCTATTCTGTCTTTGCTCTGGTGCTCTTACTCCAGAGCAATTGGCACAAATTGACTCCGTCGTTAACGATTTGTTCATACCGGCCAATCATGTCACGGGAATGAGTCTGTCTGTTGTCCATAATGGTGAAACGGTTTTGTCGAACGGATATGGGAAAAGAGATATTGAGAACAATTTGGATGCACAAAATGATACATTATTTTCTATCGGATCCATATCAAAGGTACATTTTGTAAAAACATACATAATTCGATTCACGTTGATAAATCATTAATTATTGCTCAAATTATTCTTCAGAGTTTAATTGCAACCCTTGTGGTAAAAACATTGAGTGAAAAGTACCCGACGTACGGAGAAGCAATTCTTGATTTCCCAATTGCTCAATTGACTCCGGGTTTCAATAATTTCAATTTTACATTCAGTGACAGGTAAGCATAAAAATATTAGTATGTATATTAAAGTTTATGAAAATATATTTAAAATAAATAAAAACTGTATTTTTGTTTCAGGTTTCGAGCAGAACAGACAAGTTTTCGGGATTTATTATCCCACAGGACTTGTTTATTCGATGAAGGCATGGACCTCATATTTGGGACTTCGCCTACAGACCGAGAATCTAGATAGTACGTTATTTTTAAATAACAAAATTTCTAAATTCATTTACTGACGTGAGTACAGTAGTTTCAAATGTGTAGTCGAAGCCGCTACCAGAAGCAGGTTTGTGGTCACAGGGCTGGTTTCCAATACAATAATGCCTTGTATGCCCTAGCTGGTGATCTTATTGCAAGTTTTGAATCAATAACTTTGGAAAGAATGGTTAGTTTTTTCCGTTGTTTCTAGCAACTGCCTAATCAAATTTTGACTGCCAAATCAAATCTTATCACCATTTAGGTCAGAAATTTCATGCTTGAATTAGGGATGGAACATTCGACGACAATCGATATACCCGCTAGCTATGAAGACTTACCAAATATGTCACAAGCTTATTACAGGAAGGATGGTCAAATTGGCAAATTCAATCGGACTTTGTTAAGGTACTCAATGCTTTGACATTAAATTGTGCGATCACCTGCGGTTGGCGAACACTAAGTCCTGGTGGTAAAAAATATCATAGTTCTGACAACTTAATATAACTTGGCGTATCGTTGGAACAGGACTCGTACGACCAGATCGTCCGAGACAGGTAGTCGTCTAACGCAGGTGATCGCTGAGGCTGGTTTTCTTTATATGTATTATGCCACGTACAATATGCAATAGTGAAATCTTTGAACAATTTTCAGGCGTGTAGACAAAGCTCTGGGAGCAGGAGGCATACTTTCGACGTCAAACGATATGGCCAAATACGCGAGTTTTCACTTGAACAAAGGAAAAGTCGGACAGAAACAAGTTGTCTCAGAAGTATGATTTTAAAAGCGTTTTCGAGTTGAAAATTCTATCTATAGAAGAAATGTTGAAATTCTATATATCTTTTCAGGAAGCTCTGTCTTGGTTATATAAGCCAGCAATTCCACTGGCAGCCATTGTTGGAAAACAAAGTGATAATGACAAACCCATAATTGAGGAATACTCTTATGGTCTAGGCTTCTTCTTGTCTTTGTATGATGGTAATTAATTTTGATAAATCTTTTAGCCATCAAACTTTGAATAGGATTAAAACAAATTAGAGAAATTTAGAAATAGAATTTAAACTGTAAAACCAAAATGGGTGCAAGAATAAGTAAGAAGTTCAAAATAGATAATGTCTCTCTACACATAACCTGGACATTGTGTACGCATTCCTTAATTGCCAACTTTTTAAATAATTATTTGATTGTAACTCAAGGCCACTCACTAATTCAACATGGAGGATATTGGCCACCCTATCACAGTGCACTTTTACTCTTTCCGGCTAAGAACGTCGGCGTATTCTTGGTTACAAATGGTCCCGGGCGACTCATCGAAGTATCTCATTTAAATGCCGGAGCCGCCGTTTATGATATCGTCACTGGTATTTGCTTAAATTGATTTGGTATACTGAGGTCAGGGAGTCGGAGTACCCAGTAATATTTGATTTTACTCTTTCTTAGGTGCTCAAAAACTTAGGTTGGGTCAAACTCCTAGACCATCTCGGCCACTTTTCAGTGAAGGCATAGACGACAGCTTAGGCGATATGAAGAACTTAGGATCAAGTCAGAAAATTAACTCGATTCCAGATGACAAGGAAAAGATTAACAGAATCGAATTTGAAGACGTAATCGGACTTTACGGTGACGACTCATCAGGTACATACAATTTATCCTCATTTTAATATTTCTAAATACGAAGTAAATTAAAAATAACGTAATTTAAAAATACATTAACCAAAATAATAATTGAATTTGAAATTTGGGCGTTTCAGGTGACCTTACCATAAGTTTGGATGCTGACGACAACAGTTTTCTGGAAATAAATATCGCTGGAGATTATGGAATCGGAAGATTGCTTCCTGCAAACGGTTCGGAAACCAAATTCTTGGTGGATTGGAAAACTGACTTTCTTCATCATTTCTACACATATCCTCCAGAGGCTTTGCCAATGCCAACTATTTATGTTGAATTCAGAGTCAATTCATTATATTTCGTAGTAGAAAACATGGTGAACATACTTTATGTACGAAATGCGACAATCGAAACATTTCCAGCCATCCCTTGGGATCCTATCAGTTGCGGGCCTTACTAACTTAATAAAATAAAATAAAATGAACTTACGATAAAAAATTAAAATAAGCAACTTTCTTAAAACAGAAATAAGTATCCACTTCATAATATACAAAATTCATTTGCACTTACCGGAGAGTGAGCGATAATCCATTCTTGAAAGAGCAATAGGCTCTCATTAATAAATTGACGAATCAATAACCCCCGGAAAATTGTTAACTCGGTCAGCGGTAGTAGCACTTAGTTTTAGTTGACTGGAAAACTGAAATTCTTCACCATTACTACACTTACCCTGCAGAGATTAGCCCAGTTGCAGTGATTCGTATTGATTTCAGAGCCAATTCGTTGGATTTAATAGTTGATGATGTGGTTGGTGTTATAGTATAAAACGAATGCGACAATTGGCAGGGTAGGATCCTATTAGTTGTGGCCTGTAGCAAAAAGAAGTGATTTAAAAATTAATTGTGAATTGATTGAAAATGATAAGATTGAACAGCCTCATTGAGTTCGGCAAGAATAAATCGATGAGTTCCCAACACCTATTAAAGCTGGTATTAGATATTTTTGAATTAAACTGTAGTGTACTTAATCAAGACATATCCGGATTGGGCACATATTCTCACATTTCTTGTATTGCACGAGACGGCTCGAACCTTTAAGGCACAGGGTACGCACGAAAATTTTCTAAGTCCCACAACATTGGTGAACATACCTAACCTAACCTAACCTACCTAACCCAAACCTACCTAACCTAACCTACCTAACCTAAACCTACCTAACCTAAACCTACCTAACCTAACCTACCTAACCTAAACCTACCTAACCTAACCTTGTGGGAAAATTTTCGTGCGTACCCTGTGCCTTAGTCCGACCGTAGCAGCCCAATCAGGGAGATCAGCAAAACTTGGTATAGTATGTACTTTATAAAGAATAGACATGCAGAGAATCTAGGGAGCTATTCCGTTTTAAAATGCAATGCGCGTAGAGGCGCTAACGAGCACTCAAGTAAGAATCGGCATGGAAAGACCCTTAAAAGACGGAACGCCTTTTCAACTAAAGCAAGCCCAAAATAATGCATGTTTTTTTAAAAATTCGGTAATGTATCATTTTTGCTATATTTCTACACAATTTATTGAGATATCGTTCTACCGATATCAAGGACGCTGATATTTACCGCAGAATGAAATACGACAGATTATTTCTAGTTCAACGACGTTGCCAGTAAAAAATTGACTAGCTTGTTACTGGTAGACCGTCGAACGATGTCAGTGATTACAATAATAAATTACAGTACCGAGAGTAATCAATGTATACACTTTTCTTGAATGTCTATCGAAAATTGTTACGAAATCACGAAAATCGGATGAAACCATTACTAGTGCCGAAAGTTTCAGTGGGAACTGGTATCAACTGGATTTTGTTTCAAATTACTATGCGTGGAATTATGTATAATTTCAGCGTTGTTTGGATTGGAGTATATTTCAGTTCAACTCTTTGAACTTATTATTTGATTGATCAAGATTCAAACTATGTCTCAATTACAATTTTGATGCCACAAGTTCTTTCGACTATTTTTTTCGGTTTCTAACTTACCTATTCGTTTCGATTTTACGAATTTTCAATAGAATATGGATCTAGATGACACTTGAAGTACCAAACAACGAATTCAGGCCTTAGTTTTTGTACAAAGACGATGAATTTGCTCCATCAGAATGACCAAAGTCATACGTCATAGACCATTATGTTTCGGAATTGGTTACAACGAGTAACTCAATATTGAATACCAAATTTTTCGTTTCCATAGCAATTTTGGATTTTTCATGCTATTACACAAACAAACTAAAGAGCTCATCCAGTCGAGAGAGAAATGTCATTATTCTCAGAATTTTGTGACAGACGGTTGTGTGCCAGAATAGCTCTGCCAATACTGTTTTTCTAAGAGAGAAAAAGTGAGTGTCGAATATGGGGTTTGTGCGAATGCTACGAAGTCTGAAGAACTTCTGTCGGAATATTATCCCCTGCATCGGAAAGAAAAATCGAAATCAAGACGACACTGGTGAAGATCCTTCGGAGAACAGCGAAGAGAGTCAAAAGGAGAATTACACCGATGTCGATGATGTCAACTCCGCAAAGGAGAGACCAGAGGACTCCGAGGAATTCCAGCGTCCGGAAGGCACTGAAAGTTCAGATGAAGATAGAGTCGACAAGACGGACAAGAAAACACTTGGACATTTGGAGGAAGCCAAGACCGACAACAACGACAGAGCTCAGATCCAGGAAGAACAGTCAAGACCACACAATTCCGAAACAACCAACGTCATTGGTGGAGACAAATCAATTGCTGACGACCCGATCGAGGTTAAAACCTTCCCAATCTGTGAGCTTGAAGGTGCTCTCATCGGCGAAGGAACT
>JAQGCA010003786.1:0-11249 GCA_034698945.1 Protaphorura quadriocellata
GATCCGGGTTCGATTCCCGGCAAGGGTAACAAACTTTTGACATATTTGGAATTTAGTATTTGTCCTTCCCAAAAATACAAACTAATTACTTTCCTGGAAGAAAACTGACTAAACTGATTTTGAAATTGTACTTGGATTGGAATTAACAATTTATTACAGACCTTGAATTTCAAAACGGAATCATTACATTTATGATTAGTCGAATGACTACTAAAGCCCAAATTATTTAAGTAAAAACGTTTTCGTTACTTGTTTTTAAATATCGATAGAAAGTAACATTTTATTCAATATTTCGCCTAAATCGTATGTTTCCTTTACCATATAAAGTAAGGGATTACCCTCATTTCTAAACCCACCCGACCCACCCCTGCGGAAAATTCCTTGTTAAATATTGTATGTACAAATAGAAAGTTTGTTCCCAATAGAAAGCACAATGGAATTGAATTGTTTTCCGCTACATAACATAAATAATATGTATTTTGAGAAGAGAAATTTTGACGAGAACTTGGAGACAACTAGAGTTGAGCGTTGAGACTAGATTCGAGAGTTGAATGTTTTATTTGGTTTGCAAACAAAGAACCACTCACATAAATACACATAGACAAAACCGGTCGAGACACTGAATCTGACGACAGGATTACATGTGCTTACATTGTACAAGTACAACAAAGTTTTCTGTATTTATGAAACATCTGACCCAACTTTGATTTTAATGGATTGAATCAATCATACATAAATTTCTTCTCCCCTCCTTCCCTTTTTTCAAAACTTTTGGAACTTTAGGTTTAGAGAAGTTTACATTTACACATTTACATTTACTTGAAAAGAAACGAAACTCAATTTAGGGAAAGTATTGAAGAAATCCAGGTTACAACTTCCCACGAGGCAAACACTTCGTGTGATCACTCACAAAAAAAATTAAACTTTCTCTCCCAAGTTATTTGTAAAAGTAAAAATTGAGTTGACCACAACTCAGCTGTTTGTTTTTCCGGAATCCTTCACTAGATTAAATCCATGAAATACTTTTCTGCAAACTTGTCTGACCTCTGACCTCTGCCTGACCTATAAAATTCCAGGTATCACTTTGGAGTGGTTTCCTTGTTGGCTATTGACCGGACGTGACGTTTGGGTTTCAATTCCTACCCTTAACTCGAAACCATTCGATAAATTGCATTGCGTTCGCTCGATTTTATTGACAGAACTTTCATTCCCCAACACTAAAACAAGATGAGAAAGTTCGCCTCAGTGCAAGGCAAACCGTAGTGGAACGGCACACACTCACGGGAAATGATCACAACAATTTGAACGAATTTTGCAGAATGTCTTCCACTGAGGGTCATATCAAGAAAATTGGGACTGTTTGGTGGGAAAAGTAACCAAATAAAAATGCTTCGACAACTTTTAAAGGAAGAAAATGCCGTGGAAATACTGACATGGCTGGACACTGAATAAACTTTGTTAAGACCGTGGTCAATATTGTACGTACTAAATAGGTCGCTACTGAAGCTAACGCTACGTCAAATAAAAGTTGATTGATTGATTGAATAGGTCGCTACTTCTAAGGTTCGTCAGAATATTTCTGAATCGCCATGCTGAAACGTGTCAAAAATTTCTGAAATTGAACTGTCTCAGATTTCATAAGCATGATTCTATTTTATTTTTAATTGAAACTAAGATGCTAGCACAAATAGCACCGTTCTCATTATGAGGTCACTATGCCATTCCTCTAGAATTTCAATCCTTAAATTTCAGTATACTCTCCGGCGATGCCGCTTTGTAATTATGTTTATATGGAAAAACAGAAAAACTGTAAGTACAGATATAGAAACTGAAGAAACGTGAAGAAAGGCGTGGCGATTTTTGGAACCCCTGCGTGAATTTCATTAACTTTTGAACCTGGTGAATTTTTATATTCCAATTTTTACCAGCATAGCCAGAAAACGCATTTAGATTACAAGAATTCGACTAAGTGTATAGTTTATGGTGATCTACAACCATAAAATTGGCTGTGACTGGATTTTTTTTGGATTATTGCCAAAAATTGAATTTTCTTCAAGGAATAAAGGAAAACTTTTAAATTCATTGCCAATTATTACCTTAGCGAGAAAGAGGACGTTGCACTCTGGGGACTGAACATGTGGCCAATTATGGACGTGTTCATGACGTTTTAACCCTTTGACCCGATGTGCCCCATGACTGCACTCACAGTCAGCTTGACTCTCATCATCCCTTGACTGGACAACACGACGTGCCCAATTGACAAGAGCAGCCCAATCAGGACTCCTCAAAATCAATTCTTGTTGTTTTCGAGGGTAAGGATAAGTGTAGAAATGTTCTGAAGATTTAGTACTCAAATTAGAGGCAGGGCGTGTGATTGGTTCTTCTTGACCTTGTGATGAACACACGGACTGTTGATAAAAATATGTATTATTACTCCCAGCAGCGGGGATAGCTGCCGTATAATACCCGCCACTTGCACTCCCGGATCCGGGTGAAGCCGATGTTCCGCCACGAAATTGTGGCGGGAGATATTGGTAATAACACAAACTTTGGGGACCGGCAGGTCGTCGTCCTTGAGCGTGCAGTACATTTGCGTATGTCAAAGTAGCCGACGATACTGGTTGTTGTAGCTGCTGCTGCTGCTGCTGTGGCGGCGGATTTCTGGCATTACACGAATTTGTATTCCCCGGCGCTGAACCAGAACCCCCGGGGTATCTCCCTGGAATATTTGTTCCAATTGGTCCCTGTCCTTGTCCTTGCTTTGGACTTGAATTTGAATTCGGGTGTTGATTCAAATGATATTGACTTAAAGTGGCGTAGTAACTTGAAACCGGCGTTGGCCCTCGCCCTGTAGATGCTACCATTTGCTGATGCTGTTTCCCAGGTGGCGCCCCGCCAATAAATCCACCAGGGGTATTTCCCGGGGGTGGGGGGTTGTATTGCGTAGTGGATCCGGGTGGTGGATGATTCGGGAGGGGTGGAGCTTGACCTTGACCCTGCCCGTGACCTTGCCCTTGAATTTGGCCTTGGCCGTGTTCTTCCCAAGAACTCAGGACGTTCGAGACAAAGGAATAAAGCTCCTGAACAGAATCGTAGTGAGTTAAGGGTGGGGTTTGACGGGCGATTCCTTGACCTGGGAATTGTTGACCTTGGAATGGTTGTCTAGGATGTCCTGATTGGTTCTGGGTTGGTCGCGATGCTGTCGGTGTGGCGGGATTGGCTGGTGGTGGGCGAGGGCACGCTCGGTCTCGGTTCCGATTCGGGTCCACTTCACGGCGAGTCCTGTCGTTCCGTGAAAAACTCTACATGTAGTAGTTCGATTCAGAAGTAATCGTAATCGGACTCGAATTGATTTTGTTGAATAAAATTCGCAATTTCGGATAAATCGGATTCGATGTCGAATCGAATTAGGTCACATGACATGAAATGGTGGACGATACGACGGATCGACGGTAATTCCTTCCGCACTTAATTAACACTTGTGACTTGAGAGGACAAAAGGGTTCTAATTGCATTCTTTAGTACTATTGTCACGCCTGAGTCAGGTCTGGCGAACCGACCATGCATACATACGTAGATTAAATCAAATAAACTCTGTGCGTGTGCGGGTAGCGTTCACCCGAATAATTCTTTGAAAACCCCCTGCCGGATTCAGTTGCGGTTTTACGTAGAAACCTTTCCATGTCCATTCTATACAATTTTCTGAAGTTAGTTGTACGTACAATTTGACTTTGGGCACAAGTCCGCCTTCTCTTGTCCCTCTAGCCTCAGCTTAATTCCCTCTTCGACTTTAATTTACAAAGTTGTTTTAGTTTCATCATCCTAATGAATCCTGGCGGCGACGACGACGAATGAGACGTCTATGGCTATCTCCTATCCTGGAGCGAATTTAGTGGCTTAGACTGGTAGACAGGTAGGACAACGACATCGACATCGTGTTCGAAGACATACCGAAAATGAAAACGAGGACACGAAACCCCCATCCACGTCACCGTCACCTCCGCAATTTCCTCTCATTAGTATTTAGACTGCCAAAGGCATTTAGCTTTTTGATACTCAAAATTATTAATGAGCCACAGGTTGGTCGGCTTTGATAGGATCACGTTTAATTTAAGTAGAATTTTCGATTAGTTCGATTCAATTTAGGCCATGCTTTCGGATTTAGCATTGATTTCTGTCAATCCAATGTTTGTGTCTAAAAATTTCGATTCTCATCCAATTTTGTTTGATTTCTGACGCCGTACGTTCCCAATACGGATATTTCCGTTCAAAATAGAAATCGGTTGTGGTTGTGTACACCCGTCACTCAAACTGTCTGAGATTTAAGTACATACTAACGTCAAAATAAAAGCCGAGCTGCGCAAATGGAGAGTGAATCGACCGGAAAATCCGGATAGTAGTTTAGTGTGGCAGTCAAGGGAAAAACTAAGATTATCGATACTTTTGGAGAAAAATGCTGCGGTTTCGTGGAGGATTTCTCCAGGGCTATACACCACACATTTAGACACCTAATATAGCTCTGAAATCACATTTTCACATTGCACTGCACATAAACGGCTGCACGCGCTTGTTTATGACCTGGGTCCCGAAGAAACTGTCTGATTTCTTATTTATCAAGGCGGGGACATGATTTTCCACGAGCACTTTAGAAATTTTCTTTACAACCAAATTGGCAAGTTTGGTGAAAACACGTACACGAGTACATACGCATCACAGACTTGACTTTCTGTGACTTCTTTTAACCAGAAAAAAAGGAGAAAAGTCTCGTCCTGGACGAGTTTTCTGGAATTGGACGATCTCCAGCTTCCAGCTCCACTTTCACTGGATTTTGAACGTCAGAGAAAAGAGAAAAGAAGAAAAACGACGAGGACGACGGAAAAGGGAGAACCGAAAACTCCGGACCTCCGAAGTCTGGTGAACAACTGAACCACCGAACTGAGTACAGTTCTTCACGTCCGTCCTTATGTACTGGAGTTCTACGAACCAACCTACCTACGTAAAGTAGTAAAGTTTCCAGAGAATATCTTCTCCGGGAACCGGGAGACTGGCATGCCATGCATTGCATCGTATTGGCACGCCACGGACTTTTCTCAACATGCATTCATGTCCTGCCTTGCGCGGCTTGCCAATTTTAGGCTACCCGGCACCACCGGTAAAGAGGTAAATCGGAGACTACAAAGTAAACCTATGTTCCAGGCAAAAATATTGTTGTTTTTGCAAATTTACTGATTTTGTCAACACATGCACCAAATTTTACCTACAATTTCGGTTTTCTGCTCAATAGACTCTATGGAGGATGTTCGATGGAGATTCAAACTTAGACACCCTACCACTTTAAATTAGTTGCCGTTACGAATGCAAATTGTCTTCTAGTTAATATTCAGGAAGGTTTTTAAACATTTGAAATTACAATCAATAGTTAAGACAAAAATCGCTGTTCAAATCTATATGTATATGACCAAGACCAGGTATTTTGATCTTTGCGTGTGCGGTTTCATTTTCTAAGTTTTTCGTTATATCCTCGAAAAGCACAAATACCCCTTGATAGTTTAACAGTTTGGTCAGAGTCGGGCCACTCGACTGCGCTTTAACGAATGGCTGCGGAATGTTTTTGTATTCGTACGATTCTGTACAAAGAAGTATCTAATTGAAATATTTTTGCAAGAATGAAGAATGCTGTGTGAGTACACACAGTACCGACTATTTGACTTCCGCTTGGTGGTATATTATCAATCAAGTTCAATATTAGGTGCTTTCCGAAAATGTTGTAAGTCCGCGAGGAATGTAAGACAAACATTAAGTATATTATAAACGAGTACTGTGTGAAGTGAGTAAAAAAACATTTAAAATGTATTCGGTAAACCTGAACCTGTAGTAAAACTTCAATTAATTACAATTTGTAAAAACATTGTGCCGGCTTTTAAGTAAATGCACGCAATACTTGGTTTTCGTCAACAAGCGTGTTTCTGTGTGTGTGTAGAGATTGGATTGCTCTCAATTTTGCCTAGAGAATGTACCCATATTGTTAGTCAGACATGTTCCGAATTTTCCTGATTGTCGACAACATGTACACACCTTCATGTGATTTGGAGCATGGAATGCTCTCATACTCATCTCATTCCATAGTAAATAAACCCAGACTCCCTGCACTGATTATAAATGAATGTAGTTAGGAAGGAAGGAAGGAAAGGGGGGAAAGGACGAGGGAAAGTTCCGTAAACTTCATCTAACACATAGAAAATGGAAACTTTGGACTTCCAGAGTATTTGAGTACAGTGCAATGGAGAGCAATCCAAATGGTGCGTGATTTCTCCAAAAATCGAAAATTGTTCACTCGGCAAAATCAACCAACCAACTTGGATTGCATGGAAGGTCGAGTTCGACTCCATCACACTCTACACATTTCGGTTTACCTGCATTACGTTGAATTCAATTTTCTATACCAGAGTTTACTCTCACGCGGAAAAAAATTGAATAAAATCATATGGGGGAGTTTACTTCACGCCTCTCGTCGTTTAGTTTGTCACCTGGTGGATTCAATCCCTAAGGCAAACGAGGTTAGGGTCACTGTTGTAAACACATCTGTCTCCGTCAGCGCTTTCTCCACTGCTAACGTAAGGTACATTTCCCTAGTCTTACAAAATATCACGTCTTAATGTCAGTAATGCTGAATGGAAATGTTTTCTGAGTTGATAGTTTGGTAGCTTTATCCTGTCCTGATTAAAATAGGTGTGGAAAATAGTCAAATCTCCACGAGTTGAATCTCAGAAAAGGATTGAATAATTCGGACTTTTTTTGTACAGTTTATGTTTTCATAAATAATTTTAAGACACCCGGAAGTAAACATATTAAACTATGAGGGGTTGTTTTATTTTCTGCTGCCTGCTCAGTTTCATTGTATAGCATTCAATCCGATTCAATATTCAAATATGCAAAGAATTTGAAATAGGTATTTCATAGGTAACTTTATATAATCTTGTTTGAAGATTTTATCGAGTTTATAAAATATCCATGTCCACTGACTAATAACACTCAAAGACCGCATATTTAAACTCGCAAAGTTTCTTCAAAAACTAAGGATAGTGAAAAGTGGAAACGTCCGGCAACTGTATATAGTGTTAGTTGTGTCTGAACAGTTTCGAATGCTAAGCAATGACCACGAGCTAAAAAGGGCGCTATTCAATACCGGCTTTAATTTGGAACTTTATCTTACATCAATCTTCTTTTTGAAAAACCGAAAGTGTAACAGATCTCGGTTGAGAACGAATTCATTCATTTTGGTTCAGTCACGTGGAGAAAGTCTTTGGAGAAAGGAGAAGTTGGTGAAAGTTGAAGGAATTGGTGTCTGGGTTGGCTAGCCCGTCTACGGGGCGCATGAACGCAAAAGTCGAATCGATGGCTCCATCCTTTGCTTTACTTTTTTGTCCCACGGCGACCGTCACGACTACTGTTACTATTACTACGACGACTACTACTACTATGGTGTGTATTTTACGAAGGTATGAAGTATCCGTAAGAGTAGAACGGAACGGATGTAGAATACGAATAATCCCTTTGTACCTATGAGTGAGCATTCAGCTACAGATCAACTGAATATATCACTGTACTATTTTATTACTTACAGGGTGGACCAAATTTTTTTTTACAGTTTCGAGATTTGGAGATCGAGAGCATGACTGGTATGACGAGAGCTTTCAGGTTACTACACTTATTTTCGTTGCACTCAAATTTTGCGAAATCCTCCCTCTTTTTTTTTTGTACAGAATGACCTTGCTGAATAGAAAACTTGTCAAATTATTTTGGGAGAAAACCGCCCTTCAATGTATTAGACATTCATTCTGAACCTCCCTGTACATCACATTGATGTAAGCGGTATTTCCGGGAAATAGTGCTTCCCGGGTAATATGGAGCCAAATTTAGATCTCAAATTTCGTTTTGTCACCGAGAATTCCATAGAATATTCGTGAATGACATTGGGTCTCAGTAGGTGTAGAGTTAGATGAGCCTTATTGCTCAGTTTGAGTTTGAGTTGTACTACAATGAAATGAAATGAAATGAAATGAAACACTTCATGTGAATGACACCTCATGTGACTGATGGAATTTCAAAGAAATTTTACGCTTGATTAAACTCTAGACGAACACAAAGGAATTTGATTTATCAGCTAACACTCCCCGTGCAGGGCGGCGCTTTCACAATTCACCTTCTCTTCTAGATTAACTTTTATACGTGATTATATATTTCAAATTAAATTCAACTCTGAATCTGTGTGTCTGTTTGCCCTGCTCCCGTGATTAAGTCAATATGTGCACAGGATTAAATTAAATTTCATCGGTACAAGAACGGACAGAAGTTACGGAATTAAAACTGGACATTTGTTTGTGCTGTCAGATAAATGTGAGTCTTTGTTTGACGTGCTGAGAACGAAACCGGTCTATCTATAGAAATAGTAGTTCCTGGGAATTTTAAGGCTGTATAGCGGGATTCGGACTTTTTCTCTTAGGAGTAGACGATATGCCGTCATGTGACAACTAATGTGTAATATATGAGTGAAAATATGAATTTTGTCCTATTCACAAAAATATTAGTTTCTGCGGACTCAAATTATTTAACAATTTACTGCGTATTTTGTGTACTGAAAGTGCAAGGTACTGAGAAATCAAAAGATTTTATCCGAATTGAACCCACGCTTGTTACAGCTACAGAATTTTGCTTTAAATTCAAAAACAGTCTCCTGCGACTCGGAATAAAAATTAGATTTGAAAATATGTGCGTGCTATCACGCCGAAGACAATTTTGTTAGCACAAATAGCCTGGAAACATTTTGTAGGCTACAAGTTAATCCAATGTGTGTCCCGATGTAATAAGTAGAGAGGTACTCTGACCACCGAACATCGGACGTTATTTATCCAAATACAAAGCCTGGACTCAAAAAGTATGGTATTTTTCAGTGACCCATTTCATTTATAAGAAGCTCCCTGGGACAAATAGTACCCTCGGATGGCAGAAGATCAAAGAATTGGCATAACTAAAATTGTACAGAATGTGCATGTATGATCACTACTAGAGATTTCATTCTACAGACACTTTCCCTCTCGCCTTCCTTACATGTTTACCTAATATATGTAGTATTTTATTATAGAAAAATCGAAACTCGAACTGAGCTGTATTTGAACACGGAGGAAGGTTTCCCTTCTTCACTCTCTTTTTCCACTCCACTAATGCTTCCTTCCAACCCAAAGAAATCCACGTACGGAGTACCGAACAGCATAGATTATTTTATTTCGAGGTTTTCTACTAAGCACGGCGTTTTCAATATCGCCAGTCAGTCCTACCTAACCAACCTTTGCTCAGGGTTCCGATTAAGTACTGTTACTTATGATGACTCTCAAAAGGAGTAAGATTATATATTTATCAGGTGCTGCGTTCGAAATTCCTGAATTTCGAAAAACTTTCTCCTTACGAGTGAAAGGAAACTGGAAACTTCTAATTATTGTTGGGTTGATTCCAGGAAAGTTTATTTGTAAACGGACTTTTACTTTCTCATATATTTCATTTTGAACCGACATCCGTGAAAATTTAACGCATTGTTTATGAAAATGCTCACCGTGAATATTAATGAAAATATTAATTTTAATAATTCAAATATTCAAAACACACGTTTTAAATGTAGAGATGTAAAATATATGACTACTTGGGATGAACAAACTGACGTATCCGTTCGGTTGACGACACATGTGTGGGACACTATATTTACTCTATATTACATCTCTTTCGTTCTTGAGACGACAACTTTCTCCGTGTAGAGAAAGTGGAGAAAGTGAGTGAAGTGAAGACGAAGATGTATCTTTGTGTGCATACATAAGCCATGGACTGGAAGACTTTCCTTGGATAAAATGGAAGTTCCAGGCCCTTGGGTTTCAACAAAAGCTTGGGATCGAGAGGAACTCGAAGAAGACGAAGACGAGGACGAAGGAGAATTAGACCTCTCCGTTTCCTTCAGAGTTTTACATTATTTTCAACCCTTCAGGCTTGGACAAAGTGAAGTTTAAATAAAAGGCGGTACGTGGAAATGACGGAACTCTCGAGCGAGCGCCCTTTTTATTTCGCCCACTTCAAAAATATACTTGTATTGAACGTATGTAAAATGTCGTACTCCTACGTACTTGTATTATGGAAAGAAAGTTCGTGTGCGACACAAGACGTGGAACATCTAGGTCGGGTCAGAAATGGTAACGATAATGGCTTTCACATTCTCACAAATGTCACTCTTCTACAGGGTGTTTCATATAAAATAGTTTTAGTTCATATTTCACTAATTGCTACAACGGGAGAATCAGAAACTAAAAAGGTACGAAGGGTCTGGTGTTCTTGGAAATACGGCCTAATTTAATAGCATTAAAAGATGTATTTTACTTTAAACCTGACACACTAATTTATACTCGGACGTTAAATTAAAAAACATAATTGACTTTACACTAAAGTAGACTCATTTGTGTATTAATTCTAAAGTGCGTCGTCTTAAGGAGAAAAAAAATATTGGTTTTGTGGAAAATCCACAATATTCAGCACCAATAATTGGTGCTGAATGTGATGTGATGTGATGTGATAATGTTGAAAACAATTATTGTTTTCAACATTAGTATTTCCAATACTAGGCATACTTTCATGGAAAGTAACACAATCTCTTCAAAAATACGCGATGGTGTTTGGCCACACTTTGTTAATTAGTGTCGCTTATGACCGTATTTTAGTAATTCCCGTCGTAGAGATTCTTTTAAGGAATTTAGATAGAGGTAGCATAATACTGTGCGCAGGAGACTTTACAGTGGACCAAGAACAGACCCTTGAGATTTTCAGGTTTTATTAAGTAGGTTAAAACTCGAGAAGATACATAAGTAGCGGATCATGATCAAAGCATCTTCTGTACATAGGATGAAGACGTGGCTTCTCCGCTCACAAAGCTTTTACCTGAAATTGTAGTACCACGTAGTTGTGAAATAATAGAACTTAAGCTACGTGGACGTGGAGTTCTTACATGGAGTTGGATAGGACACTGCCCTTGTAAATGTTTAAGTTAAAGTAGTACGTATTGTATTGCATTAACATTAGATTGGATTAGTATTGCGGAGAGGAAGAAGACGTGAGAAAGAGAAATGCGTCCCAGTCGGTCCCGTCTCGCCTAAATTGCATTCGTATCAATCAAGAGGGAAAAGAAAAGCAAACTCGGTTCTAGAGCTTTTCATCCG
>JAQGCA010003787.1:0-11248 GCA_034698945.1 Protaphorura quadriocellata
GGGATGATGAGCTTCGCTTCGCTCGCTTTTCTGTGGCACAACCGTTGACGGGATGACATATTCCTAGTAATAATTAATTTTAAGCTTAATAAATTAGGCCTCTGTCTGTAGTGTGCATACAGACACTTAAAAATGAGCTAAATATTATGGTAGCGTCCACGATATCCTTTGATACTTTCCTGTAAGCTCAGTACCGGATGTCAGAAGGCACGGTCAATCTCAATTAACCTCACGACAAAAAATATTAGAAACGAACCTTATTTCTTCTGCACTAGAAAACAGATTTACCGCGGCGGTTTGTTTGTAGTCGACTGGCAAGTCATTTTGGATTTTCTGTCATAAGGTCATTTATGATAACCGTGCCCTATGACCTCCGTTATTGGCTTAAAGGAAAATATTGGTTGACAAAGTTTTATTTTTTCAAAGTTTTATTAGGGTCACTTTTCACACAACTTTCTCGAAATTGGCTTTATTTCACTGGGTTCAAGGAAAGAAAAGACGCGTTATCAGGCGGCCGCCAACTTGTGAGTACTTAAAAATACATTGCAGGTACTCCTTTTGGGTTATTATCTCTCCTGCGTTGTGCGATGAATTAAGATACTACGCATACTTGGTTAAATGACGTAACATGCCGTCTATTTCCACGAGGAAGAAAACACCCAACCCTGCCATACAGGTTCAAATTTCTGAGGTATTCAACCGACCATATAACGACATCATTTTCTTGAACTAACAAAAGTTATTTGAGCCCATCGCTTTCATATCTGACCATTATTCTTATTGTTGTGAGGAATGTTGTGCTTTGATATGTGAATAAAAGAACTTGAACTTGAACTTGAACTTGAACTAAGACTTAATTTTTGACAAAGACTCAAATCACTTCGACATAGCTATTCGAATTTGGAAATCCAATAATCAACCGTATCCGGATTTCTTAACGGGGGGATAAGCAATCAGAGTTTGAACCCGATTATTATCATCCGATAAAATTAAGTAGTACAATAATGAAGTATTTCGTCAAAGCTTGGAAAGGAGACTTTTCTGGAGAAATTAGACTCAGATTTGGAGACTCCATCGGATACGGATGCGCGATTAAAGATCAATGCTTGAACGTAAGAAGGTTTTTTGTAATTATCAAATAAGGCTTGAAGAAATGGAGGGTTTTTCTGTGCTCATATTTATGTGTTATATTTATTTATTATATGTGTTCATATTGCATTTCTGGTTGATGACAGTTTCTACACGTTATTTCTTTTTCTTAAACAATAGACGGTTGCAAACGTCAATCAGGTATCTTCAAAAGGGAGGAAGAATAAATTACTCCGAACTATAGATTTGATTTTAGCAAGTTCTACTCGAGGAAAGTGACTGCGAATAAAATTTTATCTTCATTGTTTTCTGGTTGAATTGAGTTTCCAATATAATATTCTGTTTATGTGGCAGGGAGCATGATATAATAATACAAGTCAGAGGTCAAGCGCCTGCACGTTTTGGAACTCAAAATTCAAAATCGTCTGGCATGGAGGATTTGTTAGTACTAAGGAAAATAGTTCTCATGAAAAACCAGAGTGAATACAAGAAGAACTGGAATTTTTGTCCTTGATGGACAAATCGTAAACACAGCACGTCATTTAATTATCGGCCCTCAGTATTTACGTCTAGAAACCGTCGTTCAGATCAGATAGGAGATTTTTATACTCTGAACCAGTGCCGTGCGGAATGCCGTGTCAACCAATACAATGACTTCGAGTGTCAACGTTATTTAGAACAATTGGGGATCTTGTACTACACCTTGTGTAATTGTATTTGGTGGTGACTGGCAAGCAATTGGTGTCCTGAACTTTACAAATTTAAGTCTACCCACTTGAATTAACTGAGTAAAGCGTAGTATCCACTGGTATATTTTTTGTAAGAGGATTTGTTTGTCAATAGCGATCACCCAAGAGCAGAAAGGCCGCTTCAACTTGGGATCAAGTCCATGACCTCCAGGGAATCAACCCCTTAATATTATAAAGCACGGTGAGCACCACCATGCTACAGTGGTACATTGGTACATATTGTTTTCAGATCTGTAGCATCCAACTTACAGCCGTATAAAATATGCTGCGTGCCAGTGCGTGCAGATGGATTTCTCAAGTAACGTTTGATATTAAATAGTTCTAAATTTTTCCATTCGCCTTCAATTTTTATTGGGTCTGTGTGGAATCAGCACTTATTCTTGATCCCGGTCCGCAATGGTCAACACGGGAGTCTCCTTGCTGAACGTAAAAGTGAAAAAAAGATTAAGGTGTCATTAAGAACAAAAATTAACAAAGTCATCAATTCCAGAATTTCAAAAATTGGGAGCTACAAACAAGCCGTGAATTTCTTTCTGGCTGGATTTGACAGAATCGGCAGTCACGACATTCTGGCTTACCGTCTTGCGAAAAATGGGGAAATCCATGAATTACATAAAGAAATTGAAGCAATGTTAATGAGGAATACGATGGTTTGATTGACAAACTATTAAACGCGTTCCGAACTGCCCTATTTGAATACATGACTTGCAGAAGCCTCAAAACTTTACCCGTCAATTACTCGGCTTGAACAACTATGATTGAAAGTGAATGCACCAGGGATCAGAATCCCGAGAGGTGAACAAATACATTGCATCTTTGGCAAGGAATAGAAATCCCGGATATTACGAAAGTTTCAATTAATTCATTTAGCAGCAAATTTTGGCTGACAATTGGGCAAAACAAGTTTTCAATATTTTAATTTGGACGAGAATTGAGCGTGTCAATTTGTCATATGTTAAGAAATGTTGAAGAGATTCGTTCAGATACGACACCGAGGTCAAGTTCAAACCTTGAATGATTATGATTCTTCAATATGAACCTGAGTATTTAGATGTTGTCGGACGACACAAATGAAAAGTTGCTTCATAGAAATGTTATTTTCATCCAAAATTACTTGTTTGAATTTTGATTTATTCAAAGTACTACACAATAACATCTGGCGAGAAACTGACAGCGTCACACTAGGGCAAGGTCAGATTCCCAATATATTGAGATAGAATTAACATTTGAATTTTTATCACGTGTGGTAGAATTTTGGAGTAGAAAGTCTTTCCGGCGATTCATGTGAAAGATTGGTGAACAAGATAAATCTTAAATACTTCTTCACACTAGAACAATTTAAAATAACATTACCTCAAGTAATACTTTCCAAGAAAGAATTCATGCGGACTGGAATATTTCTGGTTTCATATTTTCACAGACAACAAGTCTTCATTTCGGTCACATTTCTCTAATCATCAAGGCGGTATATGTCTATACTAAGTTTTTGAAATTCCTTCAACGCCCATATTAACTTTGCGTTTTAGGAGGGTATATGGAGGCATCATTAATGCTTCTATTTTGACTTCGTACTGATAAAGAAATTAAAAATGAAAATTGTCGAGAAACAGAGAATTTCAACAACATTTCTAAGTATGATCCATTCTAATTACTCCACTGCTTGCTTCATATGGAGTATTTATTCAGTTTCGGCATCTAGGAAACCGACACCTACTTTTGATACACCCAACATAAAAATTATTTGAAATACAGAAGGCCTGGGAAGGTAAGTGGAAAAATTCTGGAACTATCTTTGTTTATTTCTGTTCTGTGAATGGGTCGAAGATAATTCTCCATAATGTATTTGATGAAATATATTATTATACTAATATTCCACAGAAGACTTGCTTTGTGTCAAACCAAAACATTCTCACGGGTTGATCAATCAATTTAATTGAATCAAAGCCATTCTAATCACCAACCTGTCACATTAACTAACCCAAACACAAAGAGACAAAAGTCTGGGTTTCGAATTCAAAATAACGCGATTTTAGACATTGACAAGTTCTTCGTATTAGGGGTATGCTTTGAATACCGTAAATGAAATGACCTAATAGATCGTCTGTGGTGAATAAAGCGCGGAGCTGAATAGAAAGCGGGCATTTCTCCTGCTTTCTACATGTAACCTAATGGAGAAAGTGGTGAAAGTCTTTGACCTCTGAACACACCTGAATGAATAGAGCGCTGGCGCTGTATTAGTCATTTACGGAAAATAACACTTTCCTACACTTCAAAAACCAAGTAAGTTTGAAGGAATGGCCTTTCCGGCATTTATGAAATTTATTTAAAAACAAAAATTAAAAATACTTTGTAAAAGAGTTTGTAGATGAGATAATAGACGACTGTCCTAAAACTTCATGTGGTATAGTCAAGTAATTGCAACAATCTAGCATTTATGTTTTACATCGAGGTCAGAGACCCCTTAAACACACTCCAGTTTCCTTCTGATATCAAAATAAAAGTTTTGGAACAGTCAGTTTGTACGAAAGGCTTCGTACACTGACCGGCCTTCGAGCATTAGTGTTATTACGTGTATAAATTTTTCGTAAGGTTTGAGAAGAAGACGCTTACAATAAGATGTGTGAGAATTTTTCTCGGTGACGTATGTGGTGATGTGGTGAATTGTCCATATTCCTTACCAGAATACTTAATTGACCGTGAAGCAGGATTCAAACTGATCTAACGAGGAAACCAATAAGCACGTCAACTCAAAGTGCTCATAACATGAAAGTCTGGCGGATTCGACCATATCTGAGTTCATGGCTAGAAATTTTTAAGGCACTTAAACCGTTGACTTCCGTACTAAAGCATTCACAAAAGTTTCAATCTATGTATAACTGTACATAGGAATCATCTACACCAACGATACCTGTTTATTTTCATGTATCATATCCAGAACACTCGAGCTGTACATTCGAGTAGTTTTTCCTGAGTGTAGATTAAAAAAACTTTACCATGCAAACCAACGAATAAAATATTGCGGTAGTTGTGAACAATCGCGGTCTGAACGCCCTAATATTTAATCACCCTGCCACAACTCAACCATAGTTCCGCTGCTAAATTCTAATTTTAAGATTTAACATTTCACATGATACTAACTTTTTAGAGTCATGGTTTATAGTTTTATTCAGATAATGCATTTTTATGTGGTATAGTTCAATTCAAAGGTCTTGGTACTGGTTCCGAACTCGACCTACTACAACCTATTTGCAAGATATTTTTATCTACAACTGATTCTCCTTATATTTACTTCTCACATTGGCATGTCACAAAGGTTCTCCAATCATCTCAACATTAGAATTTCAGATTTTTTTTTATACGAATGTGGAATAGTACTAACTTTATATTGGCAATCGTTATGTAAGAGCTCGTATATCGAACTTCAATAATTTAAAAAACTATATGCAAAGGCTACGCGACCTTTATTTGGGTTGCAAAATTTAGGTCAGGAAACTAATAGTACTCAATACGACAGAAATAATCTCATCCACTAAATATTAGACTATTACTGACTACTGTCAGCCCTCGGCCGACCTGCCCTAACTAATATTGTGCGAATAAAAATATAAGCTGCAATATACTAACATATTCTGAACTAACGATAAGTAGACGCCAGCCTGCGTAATACACGTCCATCCATATGAAACAACCCTCAAGCATTCGCTATATTAATTGAACATTTAGACTTGTCAAGAATAATTTATTCTTGTCTAATTTAATAAGAGCAATATTCGATGTGTCAAAGTTTATAGTCGAGGATTCCAATGTGAAGGCACAAGGTTGTAAATAATGAGCTCTGGAATTGGATAGAATATATTTTGATCTCAACTGTTGCTCGGAGACATCTGTAATTTCAAAGGACTCGACTCATACGCGACCTACGCCAAAACTTTTCGCAAAGGCTGATCCTTTCGTGTTTTGCAATAACATGTAATTGCAACATCCTGAATTTATAACATATGATGCGTGCGAAAACGTAGGAGGTGAACTCATATAAAGCCTTTTGTCCATGTCCTTACGAAATAAGAACTGTCTAGAAAGAAGAGTCAAATACGAAAACACGTCGTAGAGTCGTAGAACCAAGTTTATACGGATTCTTCTTACTTCTGACGTTCATTGCGAAACCATAACCTAGGTAACTTAGAAAAGTAGGTCGAAGTCATCAACCTTCTTCCTTTCATGCTGCTTAGATGAATGAATTGAATTGATCAATTCAGTAAAAGTGTTGTTGGAACATGTTATGACAATAAGAAGGATACCCGGGAAATCTGGAGTGATCAAGTCAGTCAGACATATTGATTTCTTTCCAGGATTCCCGGACCTGGTCGGACTGATACTAAAATCCGATATATAATTCAGAATTTCCAAAATGCCGATACAAGTCTGGGTTAGATTATAATCAGGGTTAAATCCAGTCCGAGAATGCAAACATAGTTTCAAGTACTACTAGCCATGCCTTCATAATAAGTTCTTCCTTAGATTCACAACCCATATTTGTTCATTATGCTAGTAATCCGTCTTTTAATTTGCTTAAATCCTTACATTCATGATATTTAATCCCGAAATGAGAATAAAATCATAATTTCGTACCATCCAACTCTCACATGTGTGAAATATGCGACCAGCTGTTTCATGAATATTTTTATTATTTAATGTGTGAATATTTTTTTTCTTACAGTTGACCGTCATAACTTTGACAAAACAAGTTAGACAAACCAACCAAGCTCTGTTTAGCCCATAATTCTGGATTCACCGACGGAATAATGTTTTAGTTTATTATTATCGGATTAGAATTCGCCATTTCTTGTGCAACTTGTATTAGATGCCGCATGTTTACAAATAATGGATACATTCAGACCCGCACTTGTCAGAATTTAATATTCATTATTTAAAAGAAATATCTATTCGGAAGATATAATCTGATGGTGACTAGACATTAGTCAATTGCGTTCTTATGTAGAAATGAATAATTCGAAGGATCAGGAAAAATGTCCAATGTTTTTATTTTTTTTCTCCGAAAAATAATGGCATCAGATCAATCCATCGAAGATTTCCACAATTTTATTAAATTTTATAACCAATCCCTCAATCCACCAGGGTCGAACTCGTTTATTTAAGAATAAATATAATGTTCGTACTGGAATCTACCAGGATTAACTTACTGGTAAGAGCTTACTACAATCAAATAATGTTCGTGCGTAAATATCATTTTTTTGTCTACGCTGAAATTACAAAACCACGTCCTGCTCTCATATCTGTTTATTTCAAGTGTACTAGTGATGGCGACGGTTATTATGTTCTACTAGAACAAAGCATGTGTGTTGACGTCAAACCACATTCAGGCATTTAAAAAATACTTTCATTGAAATTCTTGGAAAACAATCTTATCATATATTAAAAAAATTGGAGGGATGAGTCCTACCTTGGCGTACAAAACTATTTTACAGACAATTCTTATATAAAGGAAGCCTTCAAATCTATTCTACCACCATTCCAGAACCACCCAGGTCCGATGTGGTAAAATTTTAAGGTAATTTTAGGACGTGTACAAATTCGTAAGTTGACAATGTACTCACTAATAAATTAAAAACTTACACTAGCCTATCATCAACGCATAACATCAGTTCTGAAGATTTTATTTCGAAAGAAAATTATTGTTTTTATGTATTATACAAATTCGCAAACAAATTCGAGCGAAAGAAAACATCAATGCAGTTTGCTTTAAGTCTTGGGTCGTTCTTCAGGAATGGGTCACATTCTTAACAACTTAAATTTTTGAGTTAATTTTAAAAGTGGCAGTTGCTTCAGCTTGTCAAGTGCGACTGTTGTAATTCGTTTACTTGTCAAACACCCGTCAATCGCTTCCAGCCCAGAATTACCGATTCCAAGCTGATGGAGTCCCCAATCACTAACCTTTTAGGGATAAAGAAGGAAATAATGGTTATTGGTTATACAGAATGTGAGATTCATTACAATCAACAGGGTCACGCCTCACGCATACCTTTGTCACCCCTCTTACAGCCCAATCAGGGGGAGTCGGAGAAAAACCTTACTAAAAAAACGGGATGGAAATAACTTATTCACGAGGTCCATTCCCTAAATCACGCCAAAATATATTTTTTTAATTCCACCATGGATAATTTCTCTAACCGTGGATATCTTCCTTGCTATACAATTTCATGGATTTTTTGAGATAATGCTCGACCGGTTTGGAGAAAGTCGATTTTCACGAAACATTGTGATACCGCAGATGATTTTTTCCAAATACGATTGCAGTGAAAAATCGTCTTTCTCCAAACTACAAACAAGTCGAACAATATCTCAAAAAATCAATAGAATTATAGCAGAAAAGATAACATCGGCGGATTTGAAAAATAAAATATTTTGGGCCCGTTTTAGTCAATAAACCACAAATGTCATCTCTTCACGCCCATTTTAATGCGTCACTCTGTACAGTAGAAGTCCCCACGATCACCTTTTTGGATTAAATTTTTAATTATCGAAACGGGGTCCTTAAGGCAGTTAGGGACAAGTTCAACCTTATAACTCTATATTTCGAATTTAATAAAAACAATGCTAACCTCATCTGAGTTTGAGCAAAACGTCAACTGTTTCAACGTTGAACCGAACTGGAGCCCAAAATATATTCCCGCATCAGTAATTTCTGAGCCTCTTGCGGCCGTGGCACCCAAGACAAGTTTCTCCAGCATTTTAAGAGAGCTCAATGGAAACCCACGCTGATTCACCGCCGGAATTTCAGGGTACATGTAAAGTCCTCTTGTCTGTATTAAATCAGAAATGTGTTTCCTGGAAATACCAGTAACGCCAAAATCGGTAATCCCTTCACAATTATCAATTTGCAGAATTCGTAACTGTCTCAATTCCTTGATGATGGATTGTAGATGTGCATCAAAAAATGTGGTATAATTGAAATCCAACTCCACAATGTTCAATTCCGCAAGATTAACAAATGCATGGGACAGATTTCTGTAAAATGAGAGATTATTGGCTTCGTTTTCAACTAAGACGACCGGATAAATCCAAGTATGTGAAATCCCAAGGCGCCGGACACTACTACTTTGGTAACTGAACACTGACGTCTTCGGCTCAATTGACAGTGATACCAGTTTTCGAAAAAATGATGGAAAGTCATCTGTAATATGTTCATCCTTGACATTGTCTGCCGATTCAATACTTGGTGGGAGAGAGCGTATTAAATCTTGACAACGATCAGAATTGGAACACCAGGGTAGATTAATATTGACAGCTGCCCCCTGAGTCTTCAGAAATTCTTGATAAATTGTGAAGTCACGCTCGATGTTTCCGTCGGTAGGGTCATAATGAATCAGCACACTTTTCAACTGCAAATTCTTGATAAGGCTAAGCCTTGAGACTAAATTCGGAAACAATTGTTTGCGAACCGTTTTGGAGCGGAACTTAATTTCAAGGTGTTTTAGAGAGTTGGAGTTGTAAATGAGATGGTAGATAGTTGACATGGGAAATCCAGTTATAGGAGTGGAATATTTCGTTGGGTTCGAACCTTCGATAAAACGTAATTCATTCAAACTCATCTGTTGCGTGCGTAACTCGTGTAAAATTCGAACCACAGAGGTGTATTCGTTGAATGGAAACTTGAATGTCAAGATTTTCAGTTTTCCCATTACATTCTTAAAGTCGTTATTTGAAACGAAAGATCGGTCGTCATCTTCAAAAATCAATTCCGAATTTTTACTCATGTTCATTTTCAACGCTCTCAAATTAGTGAATCCAGCCACAATTTTCTTCCGTTCTGTGAAGTCCGGTCTGTAAAAAGAACATGCCTCCAAGTCAAGGGTTGAAATTAGTCTTTTGAAATCATCATCGAATTTAAATTTGTACTCGGAAAGTTTGATTTTCGTCCAATGGATGCTCGAGTCAAGAAGAACTTGGTGGCTACTTCGGGATGTCAGAGCAAAGTGTGAGGTTTTGCCCAAAAGTGTAGAAATTTGAAGGTTCCAGAACGAGCAAACCGTACGTGCGATGAGTTTCTCCGTGTGGCTAAAATTCCGGAATATTTCAGTCCAAATTTCAGCCTGTCTCAAGAAAATAAAATTACCTGTTAATTGTATCTTGTTTTTTTGCCGTGACCGTGAGACTGAACGGTGACTTACGAGGCGAGGTTGTAACGGTCATACCTACTATTTAATGGTTTGACCAAAACTGTCGGACTATTCGGTGTAATTAAGATTTTTTGTGTAAGTTCTTTAAGTAATTGTTCTTTCTAGACAGCATTTACGTATTTTTTAAAGAAATGTCAGAATTTTAAAATCGATTCTCAATAATATTCGTTCCAATATCAAATTATTTGGTTTTTTCCGATATTTCTGGCTTGATTTCAAAAACAACACCAGACAATTCAGTTTAGAAACGCTTTTTGAAGTTCTTATCCATAATGCAATGAAGGTAAATTCTTCAAGGTCCTCCACCATCCACCTAACCTTTGACCTTACATTGTCAGTCTAAGTGAATCGAAATCTTTACATAACGAAATGTTACAATGTTACTACAGACTGAAATAATTAAAACTTTAGGAAATATCTGAGATTACCGGTATGCGCTGAATCGCTGTGTGTGTCCCTCCAGCTGGAATTCCACCACCTGGCAATATATTCGGCCCATCATCGGCATTTTCGACATCTTCCTGGAGTTCAGCCTCATTCCTGGAATATGATTTCTCCTTCGTTTCGACCTTTTCAGTATCCATTTTGGGGTCAGTCACAGGTCACGACAAACTGTGACTTTAAATTCGAGCCGACTCAGCAGTGCAGTCTTTGTCTGCAGTTTTTGTTATCCAGTAGTACTTCAATAACTCTACTCGAAACAAAGTGAAACGTATGGATTTTGATTTTCCCACGCACTTTCCAATGACGGCACGAGATTTTATGTTAACGCAAGTTAAGAATATTAAATACACTCAAAAGCAATCCGACCCATCCGAATGTAAGTATTTGAGTACCGAATGAATCATTCTTTGATGCTGGTGCCGATATTTTAACAAAAAAGCCTCTCGATGTTTACCCTGGATAATTATCGCTACTTGAAATTGCACTTTATTTCATAGACATATATTCACATTTCTAAAAACTAATAAATGCTCTTGATATATCTTCCAATGGTTCCGATGAAGCAGCTGAATGAAGTATACATAAGACTCGTTAACGGTAGCAATTCTGTTCAGTATTCGTTATACAAATTGTTTAAGGTTACATAAATATTTAGGATTTTCGTGTCAAGATATACTAGGATTTAAGTCATTGTCAGAGAACGGAATAATCTGTTTAATCCATTCTCTGACTAATCTATTAAAATATTATTCTTAGCAGTTAACTCAC
>JAQGCA010003788.1:0-11248 GCA_034698945.1 Protaphorura quadriocellata
ATTTACAACTCAGGCCCCAGTCGTAAGGACCTCTCGGGGGTGTCTTGAGGGAAACAAGCATTTTTTTTTTTTTTTTTTAAATATTTTGATTAAACAAAATCAGCACATTGACAGAAATAATTATTTCGAATTTTGTCATAATTTCTTGTAATATGCATCAGGTGCTAAAAGAACATTTTGATTTTACCCATGATTTCTAAACTTCCATGGACTTCCATGGATTTTGTTTGCTTTTTCTTTATATAGAGCTACGCCGTGCTTTTTAGAATAGAGATACACTATTAGAAATTTAGAATGTTAATATGTGCAATAGTGCAATATGCGCTCCTTCCCCTTAATGAAAACCCTGGTGAAAAAAGTACACAAATATGGTTTTGTGATTCTATTCGAAAAAATTGACAATAATTATTGTTATTACCAATTTTGTATACCTATTGTTTGAGTTAGCAAAATCTTGCAAAACACAATAATTTCCATTCTAAAAATTACACATTTATGCGAATAATTTACGAACACGCGTGGGAATAGTCCATTGAGAAGAGTGAAAATGTTATGACTTTTGAAATCGGCATGTCAAGAGTCGGACCGGGAAAAGAACTACTTGTTTAAAATTTTAATTTACACTTGAAATTTTGTGTTTTATATTAATATTAAAAACTAACAGATTTTTTTTTAAATTTGAAAAAACGATTGACGTAAAGTTAAGGTATGTTAAGATCGCTTTCTCCCCCGGCCCAGGCACTTCTGGCCACACTATTTACATGGTTTCTTACAGCGCTTGGTGCGGCATGTGTCTTCCTAATTCAGTCTAACAAAGTTAAGGTAAAGTGAGCTTATTTTTATTTTCTGGTACATATTATGTGTTTTGTTTTGAGATTTTTCGGTTTTCTAGTTTTAGGTCGGCTTCAGCTTCAGTTTTGCACTTAGATTTTTATTCATGATTTTTTACTGCATGTTACAACTTATGACTTAAAATTGTCATTGAAAAATGTGAAATGGAACACTTCATTTAAGTGCATTTACTAATATGTACTTTTTCTTCTTTTCCAGCACCAATTATTGTCGACATCCTTGGGGTTCGCTGGAGGAGTGATGCTTTCGGCGTCTTATTTTTCTCTTTTGGCCCCAGCTGCTGAACTTGGAGGTGTAGTTCCAGTTTGTGGTGGATTTCTACTTGGTGCTCTATTTATTAATCTCGCCGATTATATCATTGGCGAAATTGGAGAACCGACTACTGTGATACTAGGTAAACCTACATTCGCATTCTTTTTCTCATACTAAAACATCGCTTTATCGCTGAATGTTTTACTTTCTATTGTCTCTCTGTCAGCCTCTTCAAAATCAAGAAAAGAACGTAGAAAAATGTTGCTGTTGATCGCAGCCATTACTGTCCATAATATCCCAGAGGGATTAGCAGTTGGTGTAGCTTTTGGAGGAAATTCATTTGAATCGGCGCGGAACTTGGCAATCGCAATAGGACTACAAAACTTCCCCGAAGGACTTGCTGTTAGTTTACCCCTCGCTGCTAGTGGTATGGGAAAAATGGAAGCCTTCTGGTATGAACTAGTATAACTCATTCGGGAACTTCCCCAGCTGCAAATCATCAAATCGGCTACAAAATATCGACCGGTTCGGTGACGAACGTAACGTAAGAACGTAAGAAGCCGAACTAGCGTTTGTTCACTGGTCATTTCAGCAGTATAAAAACAGACAATTTCATAAAATAATATTGGAAAATGAGAAAAACTGATATGTTTGCATAAAAAAAACACTTTAATAAAAAATATCTGGAGTGACCAGTCACCAGCGAAAAAAAATATTTCGGTTAATGGTCGGTCAAACCGGCGGTGAGTTGCAGCTGGAGTACTTTCCTCATTTGATCTAAAGTTTATAAATTAGTTCTGAGTCACCGGTTCTGAACACTTTTTTAACCATATTTACAGGTATGGTCAATTATCCGGCATGGTTGAGCCAATTGCTGGCGTTGGCGGGGCACTTGCCATTTCATTATTTACACCATTACTTCCTTGGGCATTAGCATTTGCAGCAGGTGCTATGATTCATGTTGTAGTCCGAGAATTAGTTCCAGAGTCAAGCTGGACACATTTAACTGGTTTTATAATCATGATGGCTTTAGATGTTGGTCTTGGCTAATGAGGGGACTTTTAAGGGCCATTTAACAATCGGGTTACGACTCCTCATTCCTTACCTAAATGTGATGTATTTGTGCTCTACGACGTATTAATTATTTTCAGAGCACGCTTTATGCCTTACACCGGTCTGTGTTCAACATTCCGTTTTTACGCACGACTAACTATTTGACTGTAGTATATAAATTACTGTTTGACTAAACCAACTTTTTGAAGGTTCAATATTTACAACATTAAATACTTACCGGAAGGTGCATATTTATCGGAACGCATTTACTTTTTTATTGGATTTTAAATTATCTTGTATGTGTGTTACAATAATTTGTAGATATTGTGATGGGCGACAGATGTTCAAAATTATGACCTAGATACAAGATTGTAAACAAAATATTTTATAGAAATTAAATAAGTCGGCTCGCAGTTTTGCTCCCATAACTTTGCGACTGACTACGCTATGCGGCTGAAATGCATTACCTTACGAGGTTTCACGAAGTGATTGCTTTGTACTTTACAATACAATCACCTCGTGAAACCTCCTTGGCATTTCTCATTTGATTACATTGGGAGGAAGCCAAGTCTCCTAATGTAATCTAGTTGGAAGTGCAAGTTCATGTTTCCAGAGGTGCGAAGCGTTGTTACATTTGTTCATCGCTAAGTATGGAACATCCCTGCAGATCAATTTGATTGATTTTGTTTAGAGTCCTTCTTTGTAAATAAGCTTTCGTGTTCGCGTTGTATCTCAGGATGCAGTCAGTAGAATGATATGGAATTAAGGTCTTCGTCTTGCTGGAAGTGGATTTTCCAAACGCCCGATGAAAACCTTGGGTGCAAATACACGAATTACAATTAATTCCAACACAATGAGACCATACATACATAGATTTTCTGGAAGGATTCTTTAGATCTTTAAGATGATATGGGTAATCATGATTCGGAATGATCTTGAAATACGTACGAATTGAAATACTGAAAATTGAAGGTTCATTAAAAAGTGAATAGTGAACTATGTATTTACTAAACCAGAACAGTATCGAGAAAAACCGTCTCCCAGAACTTACCGGTCCTGTTAGCCTGTCAATCAACAAGAAAAGAAATGGACGATTCAGTACAAAATAAGACGGGGATGAAATAGGGTAAATTGTAGTAATAGTAGTAGCGGCAGCTGTAGCCCCTTTCTCGTTGATGTCCAGAGCGGTTTGGTGAACGATCTGTGATACGACGTGTTTACTCCCTCTTTTTGTCAGGCCACTTATATCAGCGCTATCGCTGTCAAACAAACTCCTGATACCCATCTAAGAACAAATCGCATTGCGTGTTATGAAGTAAATAAACTGTTTATTATTCTCAACTGTAAAAATAAGTTCTTTGGAGTACCTGTTTGAAAACCTCAACCAAATCATGATGAGCGTTCAATCGGAATCTTGGCATTGTCATAAATACACTCCGACTTTGTTTTTTAACTTCCGACGACAGCAGATTCAAAGGATAGTTTCCTAAATTTCGTTCCACTTGTGCTACATTTTCATCTGGTTTTAAAATAATGAATTCAAAGCGAGAGTCTTTGAACGGAAGTGAAATGGCTGATGCTCCTAATTCTTTAATATAATTATAGGGATAACTAGTCTCAATTTGCATCATTGGGACTGTCACATTTTTTCCGGTAGACAAGGTGAAATTATTTTGCGTAGTTTCCGATTCATCAAACGGTTTCTCCCATTGACCACTAAAATAAAGTGCATTGGCCATAAAAACAGATGTCGCTGAACTAAGGCTGGAGGGTTGAACCAACTCCCTGATTTTGTTCCTGGTTACTTCTGAAACCCAATCGTTGATGAGTTTGGCAGAATTTTGTGGCTCTTGGAAAGGTGTCATTCGAACTTCGGAAAGAAGGTTGTTTCTGGCAATTCCCACGTACGTTCGGTTGAGATAAACACCTTCCCGAACAAATATTCCATTTCCAACATCAAATTTAGATTGAGTCGGAATCTGAAATAAAATAGTGTTCATATTTTAATATCGTTTCGATTTCGTGTCAATAAAGATTCCTCTCATAAGTGAAAGTTTGCATAAATATAAGAAAATATAAAATCCTATGGGTACGAGTTCTTTAGATCTTTAGCGGGTTTAATTCCACATTAAGACAATAATTCTTGTGCTCGAAGATTATTAATAGATTGTGGTCATTATTGCTCTGTACTTGAGTAGACGCCATTTGTTTCGCTAAGCCTTCGACTAAATCGTCATGTTCTGAAGGGAATAAGAAGGAATTGCGTATTTCTTCTGCCGTCTCACCTGCACAAATAAATTAAAACTAAAATCGGTAATTCGATAAGTTCAAGATTAAGATTAAGATTATGCCACATTTAACGGATTGATGTAACTTACCCCGTGAGGCTAAATAAATGAGAGCACTGACTGTACGGATTGAAAATGGGGAAATGAGCACATTCTCATTCACGTTTTTGAATTTGGACACACTCAAATATAACTTCGTCGAATAATCATAAATCGGATTTCTTGTTAACCCATTTTCTCCACTAGTTAAAGATGGGCTCTCATTTTTCCGACAATCTAACTTACAAAATTGAAGCACAAATAAGATTAGACGAATTGTATGCACAAATCTAATGTATCGTGCAGACATTTTTAGTGTCAAATTCTGAGGCAAAACTGTAAGACTAATAAATAATAATCGTGTTTTCCCTAAATAATGAAGCAACAAAGCTTATTTTAGTCCGTCGCAGTTGTTACCAGAAGAGATCTACCACAATGAATTTTCCCCAGCGAATTGCGTTACGTAAATATCCAGTTAAGATTAGCTATGTTATAGTCTACATATTTTAAATCAATAACTACACTCGACTTTCTTATCCCTTGTCTGGGATACGTCTAACACATACATACTTTTTACTTTTTACTAGCAAGCTAAGCCCAACTTTGGGCCGTGCAAAAGTAATCTGGGTCACTTTGTATGTCACTATTTGTATATTTCTTCCTTTCTTTATCACTGTGCTGTATCAACGCAGTCATACACACTAGCATGCGAACTGCCTGCCTTATTTCGACAACACGACAAGCAACCATAGAGTCTACATTCTATTATAAAGTATATTCAAGCTATGCAGACTATGCTAATTAATGCATCCTGGGGATTTTGTTCTTCTGCCCTGCTCCCCGAGAGATAATAATTAGTAACTTTATGCTCACATGGTCTTCCAACGTCATGTGATTGAATGTGAATATTAAATTATTATTTCAAAGGAAGAAAATCTACGTTTGATTAAAAACAAACAATTCTACTTGTGGAAGGTGAAGGGAAAGGAATTTTAGTGTCGCCAGACTGTCACGAGTACAGACCGATCCGAACCAATTAACCATCTCATTTTGTAAAGTCTCCCAGCGTGTTTTACACATTTGGTTGCAAGGTAGTCCGGACCGGAGGTATCATCTTTCCTGCCTTCGCAGTCCATTCCACAATAATTTAGTGACAGCTCTACGAAATAACACTCCGGGATTAAAACCCGGAGTGTTCGGGGTTTGAGAGTATCAAGAAGTGTTCAAAATCGCTAGGAATTTTGAAATGTTCGTACTCTTTATTACTTCGCACTTTATTATTATAGGCAATTATATAATAATATATATATCAAGGTAAACAAAACATCTCCCTTTAGGTTAGCCAGTACTGAAAATAATTTTCAAATCCTTGTTTTTGCAAAAATAAGTAAATTACGACGGGCAACCCCGTGGAAACCAAATATGAAGTGCATGGATTGAATGGGAAATTTTTACCTGTGACGTCATTTTGTAAGCAATGAGGTGCACACTGGAGAGACCGATTTTCCATTGTCGTAATAAGCACCAACGGATAAATAACAACCCCAGTACTGTCATACCTCTAGAGAAGGCGTAGTGAAAGTTCCTTGATATATGTAGGTACAATACAAATATATATAGAGATCTGACCTGTAACAAAGAGTGCGACTACAGTGCTAAAAGAGCATAATGTCTCGGCCGCTGCGCTTGGCGATATTGACTTATTAGAAATATCACGGAATCTAAATTACGAATCATATGTTTTACGCAAGGGACTTCAACACATTAATATGGTTAAGATAGGACGTTGTGACCAAGGCAATCTGTGACGATGCTGTACTTGAAACCAGTTTGTGCACATTAAACTAGACTTCTAAAGCTGACGACTTGAGGAGTATTATAAATTCATCAATATTTTCCCGAAGAACAGGATACTAAAAAGTGATGTACTTTATTACGTTGTCCACTGAATTAACTGAAAGCTAGTTTCTGCAATTTCAGCAAGAGTGAAGCATTCTGGCTCAATTCTATGTTAATTTTGTCATAATCTCCTCAGAACCTATATTTAATTCACACAGGCACAATATCGATGCGATTTGATTTTGTTGAATTCTAACAATCTTTTAAATTTCAAATTTTATCAAAGACGACGACTTTCAGGCAATCATAAGTGCGATGTCACGATCCAAATCCTCAAGAAATAAGAATGTTATGTCAAGTATAAGACAAATCCAAGAAGGGACAAGCGTCCAAACAGCGAAATACCAGTCGAAGTAACAAGGTTCAACCAAAAGATTTTCCTCGTCAACATCGTAGATTTCTTTCTTGTGGCTGACATGGTTTTCGATCCTCCAAATGGAGAGAATAAAACACAAGATGGGGACGACCAGGTCAACCTTAAACGAGCCTTTGAGGTTTTCCATAAAACATTTGCAGTGAAGACGTCGAGGAACTGGTTTCGGCTGCGGGTTGATTCCCTTCAAAATTTCTTTCGTCCCATCCATGCTTTTATACTTGAAACACAATCCTGCCAATTTCATTAATCCTGATCTGGGTTCATTACAGTCACCACCGGCTGCGAAAGAAATGTTAAAGTTCTTCCTGCTGAACATTTCCAAGTGCTCTTCCAAACTTACACCAGTCCGAATCAGTTTTATGATATTAATTTCACGGGTCAGTTTTTCCTGAGTCAACTCTAGAGTTTGAAATATTGACAGTTTTATGAATTACAACTTTGGATTTTTAATTTTCACCATGATTTTATTACTTATAACCAATAAACAAATAACCAATAAATAACCAAAAACTAACCTGGCCGAGGAGGGCGAGATGTGTCGACGAGTTGACCCAGCTTGATTGCACAAACTTTAGTTCGCGTATAGAGTTGACGACAGTAAGGGCAGCAGGTCGAATATCTGATTTCAGAAAATTAACTTGTTTGAGTTTATAAGACTGGGACCTATGCCTGAGCAACCCTCAATTTGGGAGTTGAATTCCCAATCCTAGAGAATACAATATCTAAATTATACACTTTAAGTTAAGCGAAATAGCTTGCTAAAGTTAACACGAGTATAATCGAAGTCGAAGAATTTTCTAAAGCTTAACCCATGTGAATTACTGGTAGTATAACGTCTCGCTCATTTCGACATGTTTTTGGTAAACTGGTGCACGAGAAATTTCCTTTATTCAGAACTCTGCCTTCCAATTGAAGGTTGCCAAACAGACACAGAATAAGGCCGACAAAACTTTTAAGGCGGTTCTGAGAGAACTGTACGATTTCTCGTACGGATGTTAGTTGAGTTACGTATAATTATAAAGAAGTATAAACTAGCTATTGGCAGCATGTTTACTCGCATCATTACATTTTAGTTGTTGGTTAAAGATGTTTTAAAATTTTATAACTGTATTGTAATCTCTCGATATACTCAACATTTTATTTATACTTTTGTCCAGTGACCTGTTATTGGTACCAATAACGTGATTTGTTATCATGTTATAAATCGTCGTCCCCTGGATTGGATTGGATTAAATTGTTTTGAAAATTGTCTTAGTGGGAACTGCACAATAAACCGGGACATTGTCTACAACAGTTTATCCTGAAAAGACTTGTCAAATATGAAAAGCCTTTATCTATCTAGATATACCTGTCTTTATCCCAGAGCAACGTAAGCGCAGAGGGCAACTTTTGCCTATTGCTAAACAGATCAAACTAGATGGAAAAAAGGTTAATTTTAGAATTGACAAACTGTACGTGTGAACGGTGAACTTCATAACGACTAATGTTAAGTTGGTTAATTCATAATTTAGTTTAAGAAAAAATGATTCTTCATGTATATTACAGTGGGCTTCGCTCGGCCCCCTATGATACTTTAAGAGAGAATTTTCTCTTAGTGCATATGTATATTGTGTCAGTTATGGTAGGGAGTGAAACTTGAGAAAGTGCATTTCTCTCTCTCAATAGTGGCCAAACAATAACACTTTCTGGGTAGGGTCTTCACAAAAGTTGGTCAGCAGGCCCAGGGCTACAATATATCAAAAATACAGCCCGATCAAACAGCGATCAGACTCCCTATTAACTGACGAGTGGGACATCAGGGCGGCTAAGTCCAGCATCGTGTGTATGTAAAAATTGACAAAATCTCAACTCTCAACTTTTCCACTCTCTGGAGAGAAGCATTGTGTTCGACCATTTAAGAATTCAACCCTTACATCCTTAGTACTTCTATAGATACACTTCTATAGAATTATACTTCTATAGATTTGCCTGTCGTCTTTGAAATCACGGGAAGTGTTTGAAAACATTACCCCATACTTTTCCGGTAGTACTGCCATTCTTCTAAGCACCAAAAGTGAAATGTATGGCCACATGGGGTACAAATGATCCTCATAAATTGAAACATTATAGGGACGACCCAATCCGGTTGGTTCGACATTGTAAGTATCTGTTTGAAACGAGTTTGAATCATCCTGAAGTTACATTCCGAGTCTCCATCATCGTAGCCCAACTCTTCCAAAATACGTTTGAGTTCACGTAAACGAGCATGTCGTAGTACAGTTTTTAAAAATACTGCTATCGTCACATGTTTTGCACGGTAGAGAAGTTCAGTACAGATCCCACACTCAAAATTCATTTTTGTTTAAAATTTTGGAACTATGACCTAAAACTATCACAGGAAAGTGTTGTAAAATTACAATATCAGGAATTTAATGATTTGGTACTTGGGATTCAGATTCGAAGCAGGATTATCTGTTAGAGCGAAGTAACATTATTATCCGTCTGTTGGTTGCCAATGGTTTTGCTGTATGAAGATCTCAGTGAAACTGTGCGCTGTAGGGGAAAACGTAAAACGAAAGAAATATACCTAATTACTTCGTTTAGGAATGAACGGTTCAACGGAATAAAAGAAATATTCCAGGTCGGAAATCAAATCGGCTTGCAAACAAAAATGTTGTTTTAACAAATTGTTACTGAAAGGCATCACAATACTTTGACACAGTAAATGTCAGGAAAACTGTTTGAACAAAGTGCTCTTTCAAATTATACAAATCGATTCGCCTGCTTTTAATTAGAAAAATTTATTATCCGATACGTTCAATTAATTTCAACGAGTATGAACAGAAGAATGATCGCTGAACATGATCATTTCTAACAACAATAAAGCGTATGTAATGTATCGTATCCCGATCATTCTCGACATTTATTTATTTATTTAGGCGTTTATATCAAATCAGAGAGCTGTAAAAGATGTTCGTCAATACAGAGCCCTAATTCATAGATACTTAAGTGCTATAACGTATCCTAAATAACCTAAGATTAACCTACCCTTAATCTAAAGAGGGTTTCCATCTTTGAATTTTCTATTTACCGGGTGGCGGTGCTGGACCCGATCCAAGGCAGTACAAGAGCTTCCCTTGAATATTGTGACAACATCCCCCCCGAGGAAGTCTACAGGTCCCAGTTCTAGTGTATTCTATTTGCCGCTTTTGATCATTCGCTCCACGAGTATCTCTCTCCACTTAAATTACAAAGTTGATAATATTTTGAAGAATAAAAGTACAATTACTCATGTTTATAATATGTTAAAGTTACCGAATTCGTATTGTTCATCGTCCTCTTCGCTATCGTTGTCGTCTTGAGCATGAACCATAGCTATAATCACCAGAACGAATAAAAATAATACTGCCTTCCTCATTTTGCTTGGCAGTTTGAAGTTGTTTGGTTGTTATCAGCAATACGAACACGATACTAATTATTTCTTCTCCAGTTCAGACGAATCCTTAAAGTGGAAATTTTTATTTTGGGATTGACTTTATAGCCAAGCTTCTTTTTCCTCATTCGGGATATCATGTAGTTTATGAATAATGCAGCAGGATATATATTTCCGGTTGGGTTGCGGTTGGTTGTGACAGGATTTGTTACGCGCTTCTGGTTTAATAATTTTGCGTAGAATATGTAAGCTAACTTTTTAATCTAGAAATTAACTACTAGAAACTTTACCAGGAAAACTATTTTAAAACAGGAATAGGACAATATTTTTTAATCTTAAAATGTGGTGTACCTTGTTGGCTGGGTATTCGAACTAAATTTACCCATCCCTGTCTTGAAAAGAACCGTAATAGTGCCAGCGTTATTTAGTAGTTCCGCTTTTTGCGTGTCTTGCTGATTACATATTACATCACTATTAATTGAAACCCGTTGGCACGCGTGTGAGCAACGTGTAGAAATAACAGGAATGTGTGTACCATGTATGACCTAACAGAGTATTTGCGTCCTATTCATCACGTGGGTTCAAAGGTCAATGACTTTCACCACTTTCTTGGTTACATGTAGAAAGCTGGAGAAAGACCCCTGCATTTGGCACCAGCTGTCTATTCGATTTTATGTTATGCTCTCTTTGGTAGATTCATCTGACTTAAACTGTAAGCTGGATTTATGGTCTCATCTTCATTTCACGAAATGATTTTCATTCCATTTCACTTCACTTCTTTTCACGTCACTTTTCCTTTCGCGCATGGAAAGAAGTGCGTCAACTATAAATGCGCCTAAATTAAAACCATCATTTGACATTTCAAAGTCGACCCCGGCTCAACTCTCAAAAATGGAATGAAAATGACGAAAAATGGAAGTGGCGGGAAGTGAAGTGAAAGTATAAATATCCGACTTTTTTCACTGACATGAAAATTGACATGGACATGAAATTAAGTGAGACCCAGGATAAATGAATATAGAGAAGGGTATGGCCGTACAATGTGTAGCAGTTTTTGCCGCCAAACTTTACTCGATG
>JAQGCA010003789.1:0-11248 GCA_034698945.1 Protaphorura quadriocellata
AATGTAAACATAAATGTCTGTAAGGGCTATGGCTGAATCGGACAATAAAACCAACATTATTATTATTATTATTATTATTATTAAATGGAAACAGTAATAGTATATCGGAGTTTGATGAATTAGCTTCCATCGAAATGCTTTTCATGATGTTTCCGTTTCCAGATTGCTTGGGAAAATATTTAACATTATAAAGATGAAATACCGATGACCAAGGTAATTGGCAAAGAAAACTCAAAGCTGTGTCAACCTAAACCTAAGAGTCCCGAGAATAGTCGCGTGCATGTCATTAGAAATCTAAGTGAGATGAAATTATGTTTAATTAAACTCGTATAAAAAACTTTATGGTTCCAACCCCAATTTAAACTCAATAAAGTCGAGTTTATGCATGTCGTAATTGTAACCAGTCTGACTTCAGCGAAAATACCGGGCCACTGTTTATGTAATGTGGCAACTACATTACATAAACTAATTACAAGATTCTCAGAATCTTGTAATTACTAGTTGGATGATTTTGGTGTGGGTTCTACCGCTCAGGCTAACAGGATAATATATAAAATTCCAAAATTTCTCAGCTTTGTGAATGAGAACTAATGCAAAGCACAACACGTTACCGTATTCAACAATCTAGAATCTATCTAAGCCCAAATTCGCACCAGCCAGTCCCAGTCAACTGGGAACCCATGGGCAAGAACAATTTGCCTTGTCGTACAGGTTAGAATTTCGGTGACTTCAGTTTTGTCGCCACCAAAATCGTTATTTGTTAGAGCAATTTCTTGGAAGGTTTCTCAGGGGTAGTGGGAATAGGAGTGTGTGTGACTTCTCGGGAAAGGAAGACCTAATTGGAGAGTACGAGGAGTGATTTTTAAGTAACTTCCACACAGGCATAATTTTTGCAAATGAGAATTAATTACCTCAAACTGCATATACAGTTTTTCAGTGTAGTTCAACTCGAGTTGGAAAAAACATTTACATTACGAATTCAAGTTGTCAATATCCGTTTTAAAAAATAATTTCGGGAAGGTGTCAAAAAAACATTGCACCTCCGCTTTTACTTCCTCATAATCTGAATACCAATTTCCACTCAGGTGTTTTATAAATGTCAAAATTGGTAAAAATGATGGCTTGATGCATGATCTTTGCTACAGAGTAGGCCCGGTAGTTCCGACAATTTTATTTCTTCCTGTGCAGATTTTACAACTTATGCTTCATGAGCCGGATCGTTGGAATTCCGAAGAGAAAGTCCGAAAATCAGCTTCCACATTCACGTATGTCGGAATACATAGATGAAATTGGCCACAAAGAAGGGGGCACAAGCAATACGAGAAAATGTTAGCCGTTAGAAATCGCTGCACTTCTTATATGTAATCGACAGTGTCATCCTGAACAACTATTGTGAAGGTCCTACCCGCGAAAGTTTAACCACTTGGCCGCTAAAATTGCACTGGTTATCATGTGAAGTGATAGCGAGTGAAAGCAAAAGTGAAAGTCGCCGTACGGCGTAGCACATGCTAACCTGTGTATTTTTAGCTGTCAGGCGGTTCCAATAAGACCGGTCAAGCCATTCACTCGTGGCATCAAGTCAAATAGGGGGAAATACTTCTGACTCACCCTGTGTAACATTATTATCTGTAGTTATTTTACAAAATAGTCATCCCGTGTAGATGGTCTAATATTTATCCAAGGATGATGTAATGCTGAAGTTCATTACACAATTACCATCTGTCGCCTGACCTCCAAAATTACAAATCTGGATATTAGTGCGGTCGTAGAATGATAAAACCTATTATGAAGTTGACAAATAGTTAATTGTCCGCAGTCAACTCGTTAAGTATAATATGCTTAAGTCGTATAATGCTAGACCATTTATCTGCGTTTTCATTTGAAATTAAAGATATTCGTCAGAAACTGTATTAACCACTTGACTCCTGTCCTGACGTTGAATAATGTTTTGTAGATCTGATGATAATTCCGAAGTACTTTGTTAAGCGACATTTAATGAACCTCGATATTTCACAAATCAAATAATAAATTCGCATTTTCTGTTCCAGAATAGAATGAAATTCATTTCATTTTAACACTTCGATCATTATAAGTAATTACCGCATTATGCAACATAATGTGTATGTTAGGCTCATACCCCGAAAACGGGGTTTGGCCGTTCTGAACGGCCAGACGCCGAAAACAGCGTTTTGCCATACCCCGTTGAAATTACCCCAGATGGGGTAATCTTACCCCGGATGTGGGGATTTGACCTCTAACCTAACTTAACTGAAGTTAAGTTTGAAAGTTATAATTAGACGCATGTTTTCGGGGTTTGGCAAACAGCTAAACGGCCAAACCCCGTTTTCGGGGTATGAGCCTAACATATATACAAATAATGCATCAACCTTAAGTGGGCCATAATTGTCGAGTCCACTTTTAAACAAAGGCAGGATACTTTCAAAAATTGGTAATACGGCTAAAAGTGTTGATTTAAAAAAAGAAAAACACCAGAAAATGTCGTCGTTTAATCTTACACATATTTTGATGCAAAATCATTAATCTTATCCATTTATCCCTTAAAATCCTCATACTAGATCATAACACATCTAACGGAAGGGAAGTTTCTGATTTGATTTACTCTTCATATTCCATATTTTCTGTATTTCTTGTCTTATTTCTCGTTCGTATGTTAACTGTTTATGTGTGCATAAGCGTTTGGAGTTTAGTGGAGGGGCTTGAACCCAAAATAATTCTACTACGTTGCGTAATGTATGCTACGTGTGAAACCCAACCCTTTGAACATTTCACTTCAACTTGTGTATTTGTAGCCCACACAGCACAGTCCGGGCACTCAACCAATTTATTTTCTTGATAACAACGCAACGCCAGCGCCCATTTTCAATAATAAAGTGCAGGTGGGAAGTACACACAAACAGAAACAGAACAAGGTTTCATAAACATTTTCAAAACCTTAACATTCATTTCTCTCAATTTTCCCATCAAATCTTATAATTCATAAATATTGTACTGCGATCAAAATTTAAGTGTGTACTCGTATACTCGTAATTAATTTTATAATAATATTGATTGAAAATTTGACCCAATTCGATTTCGACCTACATCACCAAACCATAAAAACCTTGTAATAAATCCATTGAATGAGAATTTGAACCAAAATCATCAAACAAATAAAAAGTTACTTGTAATGAAAATTTGACCCATAACTGTTTTTTTTAAACCAAATTATAATCAACCTTCTTCATTGATAGAAAATTGTACTCAAAATTCGGAATACAATACAATTACAATTTGTTTTAGAATTGGACAAAACTACCGATACAAAAAATTCTAAAATGAATAAAGTCGGTCCTGAAGAGCAAGAGTGTGTTGTTGAGATACAAAAAGACAGTAATTTGGAAGAAGCTAAAAAAGAACTTAAAAATAATTGGATCCGATTAAATGTGGGTGGAACGATATTTTTGACGACGAAGACAACACTTTGTCGTGATGAAAAATCTTTTTTGTACCGTTTGTGTCAAGAAGAAAAAGGAGAGGATGATCAAGTTGAAGAGGAAGAGAATTCAGCACATTTGTACAACAATCAAAGCACAAAACAAAATAATACCACCACCACTGCTCTTAAAAAACAAAATGGGTTGTTCTCATCTAAGGTTGGTTATTAATTGTACAGAGAAATGATTTCTTTGAAACCGTCAGATTTCTTTCAGAAATTCAATAATGTAGGTTCATATTTAAAGATTTCAGAGCCATGAGCACGAGCAGTGAGCGTCTTAACATATTGAACGTTTCAGACAAGAAAATCATTTGTGACACTCCCAAAAGTTAATAACCAAAAGTATCAGTTATTGAAAAGCCAATAATTCTCTGGCTTATTTTGATCTATGTAACTAAACCCACAAGGCTACAACTTTTCAAGTGAAATCCATATCTGGATAAAACGTTGAGGATTAGAAATTTAATATGTACTGGTCACAATCACAGTCATGATTGGTTTCATAAATTTTCTGATATGTTTTAACTGGCCATAAATTATACTATTCTGAGGCTACGATGTAAATTCTAACAGTTGAAGGAAAATTATATCTAATAGTCTAATGTATTTGTTCTAATTACTATCAGGTTGGTCCTTCAATCGACCTGGTCGTTATAAGCGTGCCTTCGTTAAACTAATAGATACTTTAGTCTATTTACAGCGTGATTGAGTGCCGAAATTGTACTTCACGATTCTAAATTAATTTTACAACTTTGATTATGAGTTTGCGAGATCACGGGCTGATTCAATAGAATCAGTCCTACAGTAAAACACAGTTGTCCTGAGTTAACTAGATCCATTTCATACAACGTTTCAAAACTAATCCACAAAACGTAGTACCAACCGGAACCGCCCAATACCCGACCCAACTTCAAATCAGACTAAATCAGAGGAATACAAACTGGTGTACTTATTCTTATAAATCGATAAAAATGAACTTAATGTTACGGCCCATAACTCTGCAATCCAATTGACACAAAACAATACTTTACGCCCATTGTAATGAAAATTTTATGAAGTCAACTACAACGTCTAAATATTAAGAACCACGTGATTGCGAACATGTTTAAACTGAATCTAGTTAGTTATCAACTGAAACATGTGTAAAATATATGTAGTTTATAACTACGGAATTATTAGTTTCGGTGATTATACGCAATTTTCATTTGTTAATATTATCAGATACGAAGAGGCTAAACCAAATTTAGCTTATTTTTTATATTTGATCAGCGAGTAGTCTGGTGGACGATTGTGTTAGATTTTAAGAAATTTTGCTGGATTTGACGGAATACTTTTACTCAAAAGATTCATCTAATTTTTTGATCATTCACAGGATGAGAGCGGGGCGTACTTGATTGATCGTGATCCGACATATTTTGGCCCCATTTTAAACTATCTTCGCCACGGAAAGTTGGTAATAAACAAGGACTTGGCTGAAGAAGGTTAGCTCTCAAATCTGTATGAACTTTGAATAGAAAACGATAAACTCATAACACGAATTATAATACATTTTTGTATTAGGTGTTCTCGAGGAAGCTGAATTTTACAACATAACATCACTCATTCAACTCGTTAAAGAAAAATTAAAATCCAAACAAATTAATAACGAAGCCAAATTCGTTTACCGTGTTCTCCAATGTCATGAAGATGAATTGACACAAATGATTTCAACATTGAGTGATGGTTGGAAATTCGTGCAACTGATCAATATTGGGTCCGGATACAATTACAGTGATCACAATGTGAATGAATTTTTGTGCGTTGTGAGCCGAGAAATCAGCTACAACGGCTTGACTTATTACAACAGTACAAATGAGAATAATTGCCATTACCATGGAACAGACAAAGAAAGGGTGAGTTTTCAGATATTGTCAACCAATTCAATTTTAAATTTAAGTCCTGAATAATTAATTTCAATTCGTTTGTACTTTCAGGCACTTCAACAAAGAGGTTCAAGAATGTAGGACAAACGTCAAAAGTAGTGAAAAAATGAACGCAACACAAATAAATCTTTTCAGCTTACCAGATTTCTGACATGGAAGTTGAAGAAGACAAGACATACATGTTTAATTTAAAAATTGTCATTTTATACGTCACACAGCGCAACAAAACAATTTATAGCAAACTGCATGATTGCCTACCCTTTTTGCGTAAATAAAAATTGAAAGGTAAGATTCGTGAGTATCGTGCTTCATTTCATATAAAAATTAGTGTATAGAGGGTACGCTTTAGATCACAATGGTTGTAGGACGTAGCACGTACTCATGGTAATAAAAATGCACAAATTGTCTAACACCATGTTTCCACTAAAACTCCAAAAAGTGCAACATTTTCTAAAACAGTAAATGACCAATCAGAAGCGAAATCAGATAGAAGCCGGTTTTTTCACCTGCTTTCTCCGTTTATGCTTATGTAGAAAGTGGTGAAAGTTACCGCCTCGACTCTACCAGAATAAATCTGGGCTCGCAGTCGGTAATTATACGTCATTCGGGGTACAACTCAAGATTTACGTTACAGAGCACTAAAAGTGGATCATGAATTCTATGCCCATTACATTCGTTTTTGCTCCACTTCGCCATGGCGAATGTCAGATTCAAATCGAATTGTGATGTGACGATTGCATGCTCAGTATTTACAACGAAATTAATGACTACAAAATTATTGGAATTGAAAAGCTGGAATTTTACTTTGAAATTATTGATAATCCTGGCCTCCGAAAAAATCTGAAAGAACGACCGATTTACTTAATTTTTTCATTTTTGGAAACATATAATGCACTAGTACCGGAAGTGACATGACATTTCAAAATGTTGCCATGGCCTAAGACCTGTTACAATGTGAAGTTAAACGTTCATGAATCGGAGCTGCGCATTTATATTCATTTTTTTCCGGGGCATAATAATATATTTTAATGAGAAACCGTCATATTTTTAAGTGGAGATCCAAAATTTTACGTAGAGGTTGACCGAACGGGTTTGCTACCGTCGATATCCAGCATTAATATTTTTGTCTAACACGATGTCTGATACTGATTTAGCCGGTAATTGACAATATTTAATGATAGCCGTTGACAATGAACTTATCTTTTCGTTTTTTCTTTTCCTTTTCTTAGTGAATGTAAAGAGACTATTTGCTAGTCAATCTATATCTGTTAAAGTGGAAAAGGTTTATAATGAAGCAAATATTCATGGCCAAACAAAATCCCTGAATTCGTTTACGAAGATTCAAGAAAGTCTGTATTCCCCCCGTAAAATTATTACTAAAGCCAAACGGAATGATTCAACGACTAACACACATGCTACAGCATCATCTGCGTCAACTAGAAGAACTTTACCTGCCATCGGTACCCTAAAAATCATAATTAAAGTACATTCAAATTTTGTTAAGACTGGATCCGATTAGATCAGATAATTTCAAGAATCTAGTAAGTAATGTTCAATATGTATATACTTTTATTACAGGGTGTGGCATAACCTTTTACTCCCCTCGACAGCCCAACCTGGGGGAGTCGGGGAAAATCTGAGACATACCGTCTGTCGCAAAATTATGTACCCCCCTAATTGTCGGTCCCATAGTGACGCAAAACTTTTGTATGTTACTGCCATTGGAATCAATTCAATATCTCACCAGCACAGTGTGTTATTCATATGAAGTTCCTGACCTCAACATAATTTTGCAATTTGTTTACAGGAAATCACAAACAAAGGCGGGGGGGGGTACATAATTTTGCGACAGACGGTACACCGCAGAGAATTTCATGAAGGATTTTATTTAATTCTCAGACAACAACCTCTTACGAGGTCGTTACGCTGTACGACAATCGAAGGATCTATGAGCTATTTCGCTTTAGAATCTGATGCGCATGACGGTGCTGACGACCGCTTAAGTAAAAATCGGCATGGAAAGACAGACTTTTGAACGGTTTCTCGAAACATACCAAAAATGTTCCGTCAAATCCACCGATGCTCACTTCTTTTGCTGTATTTTACGCACCTTTTGAAATATTGTTCGACCGGTTTGGAGGAATTTGATTTTTCACTGATGTTTGGACGGAGATTGGACTGAACAAAAACAAATAATCTGCGGTATTTCAATACCCAGTGAATATCGACATTCTCCAAGCCGGTCGAGTAATATTTCAAGAATTAAAATATAACATAAAGATATTAGATCTGTTGTTTTTGTCTAGAAACCGTTCGAAATTCCTTCTTTTAGTGATATTTCCTAGGCAATTCTTACGTAAGCGGACGTTAACGTTGATTCGAGCATCGTATTATTGGGTGGAATAGCTCCTCGGATCCTTCAAAAGATTCCCCGCGGAATGTATTGTATCTCCATTTTCCTCCGACTCATCTGTTTAGCTACAGGGTGTACCGAACGGTTATGCACCACCCTGTATTTATCTACACGAAGCCTGTGCCGGATTTGTCAGGTGGAGGACGTCAAACGTAGAAAAATGCTGCCAACAATACCTTATAAGTAATATCGAAAATATAATAGCTGAAGGCTTTCCACTCGATTTTTATATTAGAATCAAGAATGTTTCGAGTTTCTCAAGTGATGATCCTTGAACGATTCAGCGGACAATAATTGTTGAATCGTTCAAGAAACATCACTCGAGAAACCCCAAACATGCTTGATTCTAATATCGAAAATGTTCGGTTCATCGACTGCTCGGAAACTAACACAGTATATTAGAAGCAAATTTTCGATCTACTAAATGACCATGTCAATTAATAGAGATTCCATTGGTTATAACGTATTTTGCTTTGCTGTGGTGAAAGAATTCCAATCCAAATGGCATGAACACACTACATAACAAAGTTTTTCGTCTAACAGGGAATTTAATTGACAAGTGAATAGTAAACATTCTGTGTTTTCAAAAGGCGGACGGCGTGCTTATAGATATACCGTACCCATTTATCATATACATCCATACTTGAACGATATAAACACGTTTCTAATTAATTGACATTCACCAAAAAACTTTGTTAGACCTATTTTTCATGGGTATAAGTTTCTGATCTTATCGGTGCCTTTTTTGTTAACATTGGGTAAGTGACTTTTGAACAAATTCGAGATTACATCTTTTCAGTTGTGACCGATTCGGGTCAGACGGTTATGACTCCGAATCTCGCTCCATTGTCGAACGCTCCGATTCCACCCGGTTTGGAGGCATTCATTGAGACGGACCATTTATTTGTGACTAACCCGACTGATAACATGGATAGTGAGTTCTTCGTTTAATTTTTCTTATTAATTAAGACAGGTGTAGGCTCTCTTACTCCGACAACGGAAGGCCTACTACTTGCTATGACAGGGAGATGGAGAGGAATTTAATTATTTGTACAACAGGAAATTCGAATTCCATTTGAGATTATTCTAAGTAATTTTCCATAATATGCACACCCAAAATATCTTCAAAGACTCGCACTTATGTACAGAATAGCACATATTAATTAACTTTATCTGCACGTTCATCGCAGCTCAAGCCGCAGGTTTTTTATGTCGACACTTTATTCTACACCGTCATGTTACACTTTCCTTTGATTCTGAAAACTGAGGTTACCAATGTTGAAATTTGTTTTGTTTTTTGTAGTGCCAATAAACGCTTCATTCAGTACAAAGTACGATGTATTTAATTCGAATGGAGACCGGATTTATTATGCTCATCAGATCCCCAAGTCCGCGAAGTGTTGCGCCACACTCTTTGGATATCCGTACACATTTGTTTTGCTAGATGCTGCAAAAACTGAGGTTCTGAGATATGAGGGTGATCCTGCGACGTGTGGAACAGCGGCGGTAAAAACTACATTAATTATTAATTCGAGTTTGAGGTCAAACGTTAATGTTTGTTTCAAAATAATAGGCAATTTTCAAAATCAACAACTCTTGCCCGAACTTGAGGTCGTTGAGAAAAGGGTGTTGCAAATATGATATCGACACTGATTTGGAAACCTGCTGTGACCGTTTTGCAACACCCTATGTACAAAATTCTTATGACAACAGTACAATTTTGAAGATTATTTGCCTGGAAAGGTCCCTATTATTTTGAAACAGACATTAGCAGATTTTCGACAAATATTTCATATATGGAGAGGTTCCAAAATTACTTCGAAGAATCTTCCAATTATACCAAGGTTCAAATCGACGGATCGTTTTCCTGTTGTAGTTTCTAGTAAGAACCAAATTATTGAGTTCACCTATTAAGACTGGAACGATTAATGTTTCGAATCTTTGACAACATTTTTGAATGACCAAAAATTGCAACACGAAAATACTCTCTCGATTCCACTTCCATTCTGTGCATGCTTACTCACTAGAATGTGCTTGAATGTTTCTAGAATTTCTCCTTCACGCAAGGAATCTATCCCTCCATTCGAACGTCTTAAGAAATTGCGTCTTGTAGAGAAATATTTAGGACGTTATTCAGGTTGGGTTATTTCTATCAGCAGCGTTGGGGTGCGAATGTGTAGGTGAAATGGTTATGAGCTACCCTGTATAATGCGCATATTGACTGCATTCACGCAATTTTCGTTAAATGTTTCCTTAAATGAATTTCTTCCAGAGTGTCCAGATTCAAAATAAAAATGAGCGGTTCGGTGAGGTCTCAAGAGTGAAGTCAACTCCCAGTGAAACTGAATTTGTGATAGGAGATGGAAAAGGTAGTCCATTATTTGTCATCAAACAGATTGGTAAAACAGGAACAGATTTTGAAGTGTATGCTGTCCATGGAGAAGTTCTGATTGGACGAATTAGTAATAAGTGGGGAAATAACTTGAAGGGGAAATTAGCATCGGATTATTTTGGAATTAGTTTTACGAAGGCTTTGGACGTTAGAATGAAGGCACTTCTCTTGGGTGCTCTAATCATGCTCGTGAGTTCATAATAATATTTAATAATCTGAAGATTTGAAATAATCATATTTTATTTTATTCCCAATACAATGCACATTGAAATTTTTCCATCTGCTTTCAGGATTTCCATTTCTTTGACAAAAAGAAATAAGTGTGTCATATCGTCTGGACGCCTTGACAGGCGAACCGATCAGCATTGGATATTATTCTTGCTGGCAACAATCGGATTAAATATTATTTCAAATTCATGAGAAATTGTGCGAGGGTGAGATGAGGACTTTAACTTAAGTCATGTCACGGGTCACAGTGTGACGTAAAAATCATGAGAGTGCAATCTAATTGCTCTCATCGTGTAGGAGTGTAATAAATGAATTTTTTTGCTCGTACAATATTGTCATATTGTCAAAGGTCTTATTTTGTTCTATTTGGTGTAATTATTGTTATTCCTTATATTTTCCACCTTCGTTCACTTGGTAGAGGCAAAACTAGAGTATTTCTTTTTAGTTTAGTTGAAAAGTCAACTAATTGCAGTGCAGAGCATTCAATCAGCTATATAAGCTCCAGACATGTCACCTATTATATTCAATTTAATTCAATATTTTGTTTAATGCTGACTTTGAAATGTTGATTCACCTTTTTCATTATTTTCCGCATAAAGTAGAATTCTACATAATATTTTGCTGATAAAGTAAAGTAGAATTAAGCTTACTCTACACATTAAATTCTGCAGAAAACCTCAAATTCCATTTACCTTGCAAGTAAAGCAGAATGCAAGGGGCTGACTAATCTGATGAATGGATTCTGATGAATGATGAATGATGAATGGCTAATCTGATGAATGGGGTGGGGAATCTGA
>JAQGCA010003790.1:0-11244 GCA_034698945.1 Protaphorura quadriocellata
CCCTAATTCAAGGATTTCGAGTTCAGAGGAGACCAGGTAATGAAATGCACGCACAGAAAACTGACTTTAGAACCTCTGAGGAAAAGCTCACCAGCTCATTTCACTCTACCACTGAACTCAAACTCTACCCATCATCCTACACGCACTGTTTCATATTTGTAGTAGGAAACAATTTCATTCTATACTTATGATTATTCAGATGGTACTCCACTATGTTAAATTAACATTTCTCCTTAGTACGTCTTTCTATTGAAAATATTAACTTAATAGCGAACGTAGAATAGTGAGGAAAGAAACCGCCCGTACCTTCTATAATTATAAACTTTTTTCAATTAGCAATTTGTCGTCAATTTTCATACGTATGGAGATGGTTTACAAAGTTATTAATCTTATGAGTAAGATGATTGCACTACACACAATGAAATGAGATTGATTGCGGTCGGCTAGCTGCCAGAAGCTCTGTGATAAAATCTGTTTGATACAGTTTTTTATGAGTTTGGAGTCGATTAGAAAGTAAAGGAATCGTTGTAATATTTAGAAAAATTGAAGACATTAATTTTGATGAATACAAAACGACTAATAGGGGTGGATAGTTTTGGTTTTGAATGGATTTATCGGTAGACATTTTGAGAAAAGTATTCTTTAATCTCGAGCTTTCGAGAAACAATCGCTCCCTTCTTCAGGAGAAAAATTCAGACAGAACTAGTGTTCCGCATCGGATCGGATCAATCCGTCGGATCATCCGATCCGTCGGATACGGATCGGATTGGATCGTCGAAAATCTATCCGACAAGATTTCGGATCGGATCGAGTCATGACAATTCGGATCACGGATCGGATCGGATGAAAAAATATTGATCCGACTCAGAGTCGGATCGGATCGGATAGGATCAGACTCATTCGGATCACGGATCGGGTCGGATTGCAAAATTTTTATCCGAACGAAAGTCGGATCAGATCGGATCGGACCGGATCAACGGCGGATCCGACTCAATCCGACCGAAGTAATGTTAAGTGTCCCGCATATGAGCGGATCAATCCGTCGGATCATCCGATCCGTCGGATACGGATCGAATCGGATCGTCAAAAATCTATCCGACGATATTTCGGATCGGATCGAGTCATGACCATTCGGATCACGGATCGGATCGGATGAAAAAATATTGATCCGACTCAGAGTCGGATCGGTTTGGATCACACTCATTCGGATCACGGATCGGATCGGATAAAAAAAATTCATCCGAGCGAAAGTCGGATCGGATCGGATAGAGGGCGAATCCGACCCGATCCGACCCGTGCGGAACACTACTAAAATCATAAAGTGCGATGATTTAATGTGGCATCGTTGGTGTTTATGTTGTGTGAGCTATGGAATTAATGACTTAAATAAACACGTATCCAACTCCAAACCCAGTTTGATCAGTACCCGCTCAGTTTGGCAATGTTTGGTTTTTTTTAAGGTAAAAACTATTTTGTCGAATTCTCTTTTTCAGAATGACCACTTCAGTGATATTCGAGTATTTTTTTTATGTAATTTATTTTTTTGGAAATTAAAGTCCTATTGTAAAAATGACTTAAATTGGCCCGTAAGTTCATCGAAACGTTATTAAAAAAAACTGACGCCTATTCTGTAATAAGGTGTTCAGTTTTCTGTTAATAATTTTTTATTTGCATTTCTAGATGGAATTTAAGTATTTCATCAATTATAGTGATTCCACATCTTGCAGATACTTCTTAATGGCACAAAATATTTTTCTCCTCGTAGACTGTTACTCTCAACAAGTCATAATCTCAAGGAATACCAGAAACATACACTCTATACGCCCATAATGGAATAAATATAACAAAGTGATAACGTTGTAGTGTGTAACATTGTGGGTGACATTTTTTAACTTTTCGTCCAAACTAAACTTTTTTTGCCGATTCTGGATTCGTCCATACTAGCAGACTCGGCCTACATATAGACGTTTTAAAATAACTACTTTTAATGAATCGCAATATGCAGATGTTAAATGAATTAGTCTGGAATTAATATTTGGTTTATAATACTACAGCAAATTCTCACTGGAGCGTTAGAGTTTGTTTCGCTCAATTGGAGACCTGCAGGAATTTCACTTCAATTTAATTACATTTGAATTCCTCTCGCACGCTTGCTTGCTAGATGGGAAGTACCACTTGCCATTCATAAGGAGCAACCGTTTGAGTAAGGCTTCAGAGCTTAATTGGTGTAAATAGTTGTGCTTGTAATTTTGCAATTACGACCTCCGCATCCCCATTAATCCCCTTTTGCTCGGTCGAAGGACGCAGATAACTAAGGAACTATTATGCATCTACGATTCCTTTCTTAGTGATGACTAAACACACCGGCAGTATATTTCTACTTTTGTCCTGAAAAGACGAGTCAAACCGAATTACTTTATTTGTATTTTAAACGGATTCTACTTCCTCCAAGTTCTTTCACCTGTTCACATAAAAATTTAATTTGTGCTGTCGAATACTTCAGGGAATCTCACTGTAAAATGGGTGCGACTGAGAGTAAAGGTAATATCCGTATACAGGTATAATCATTATCAATCCGTAATAAATTGAGGTATTGTACGCTCTGGCCTTATTATTATCGCGCTTGTCAAGATAAAACACGCGAAAATCAACAGGACAGGTATTCCCAGCGCTTATTTATAAGCACGATCGAATATTCGTTAAGTTTCAGTCGATTTCAACATCTCCAACTGGGGCATATTTTGTTGTTTTCTCTCTGTACCGGTAAGCCTTTAGTGTACGAACACCGATTCCATGTCTATATCTATAAGTTACATATATGCCTATCCAACTGTAGTTGTACGGGAAGAAATAATAACGAGAAAAGTTTATTTTATGGGACATGATTAATTTTCAGAAATGCGAGTCATTACACCCTAGCTAATGACACGCCATTAGCGTGTCATTGTTTTGACAAAAAATGAATTCCATTAACTTCACTCTACTTTCGTGTATAGTAGTCACTACGAACAATGTCCCATTCTGATACTAGACCTTCGAATACTAGGTTAAAAAGCCTTAAAATAGGTCCAAAACTATACAAAAATAGCTTATTCATAAATTGGCTGCAAGTGTAACTTAAAGTGGATTCTTTGTGGCTAATCCATTTCGAATTTGAAAAAATCTGTAACTAGTGTGCCTAATCAGGGCTAATTGATATTGTATATTTAAAGCTACAATATTATTCAAAACTTAGCTCAAGCAAATCTCTTGGGTTAAAATATTATTAAGTTACGGATCTTCAATACAAGAAATTCAGTACATTTCAATCATCTCATTAGATCCTATATTAGGAAATGTTGTGTGCTGGACTAAAAGTTAAAATTAAAAGCATGCCTGTGCTCGATATTAAAGGTTAGTTCAAACAATAGGCGTATTTTAAGAAATTGAACAGAATGGTTAAAATAAGGCTCTTATAAAACAGAAACTACCAATGATTATGCCACACACGTAGTTTACCGAGCCACTTAAGGACTACTAAATTTGAGTTACTGTTTGAGTTTCCAAGGAAGCGTTCGTCGACAATAAATCATTTCAACTGTACATTAAATTAACATCATTGATTTGCAGAACAATTTAAAATTATATTGTGCAATGATTCAAAATTGTTATTTTTGCATTATTTCTTGAAACTATAGACTCCACGTCAACTATGCCTGACAAGAAGGTAATCTCCACCGATACTAGTGTGGATACCAAAACTACACAAAATCCTGATGTAAGAACTCTTACTTTTTAATTGGAATATGGAGTAATTTTTAAACAAACAGCAATTGGTGCCTTATATTATTTTCACGGCCGCTTTTATATTATGCGCAAAAATACCAGTAAGGATAATCATAAATTAGAGTTACAGTTAGAGCATCCGAATCCTAGAACTAATATGCTTATTTTGATACGCAAATATATGATTTGTTATTTCCTGGTTTTACGCATCGACCAATTCAGTTGGCTATGGCTAACACCGCGTACATTACCCTGACCCTGACCTTGACACTGGTCGGACTTGGAACGTAAGCTCCGTCTGCTAAAGAGCAAAATCCCAGAAGGCCGGCTGTTAGTATTTTATTCATGAAATCCTGGACTAAAATATTTTGTATATGTGTACAAAGCCAAAGAGTATTGATCATAACAAAAATATTACTCGCGTTATTTTATCAGGACTCGTTAGTCCAATTTTTAACCCCAGGAGTGATTGACGCACAAGTGTTAATTTTGAATTGAAACTATTTAATCTGAGTGTATTATAGGAATTATCTACTAAAGTTCTAAACGCAAGAAGTATAAAGTTCCACAACGGGATAAAATGTAGTGAACACCATTGTTTATTTAAAACCAGCTCGAGAATTATTGCACAATTTAAATTATTACTGACAATAGCAATACAATTGAAAATTATGTCAACTCAACGATTCCAACAGTAATTCTGTCCGTGCAATGATCACGTCAATGCACGTGTGCAATGCGTCAAGAATATTGACGAGAAACTTAAGTGAGAAAATCGCTCTGCCGATTTCTAGCAGCAATGATAATGGAGACTAGGATTATCTGGAAATTAATGAGAGTGAACACTCGTCGAAGAATTCGAAACAAAATATTTTCTGGAGGAAAGGGATAATTTGAATATTACGGTCACAACACGTGAAAAAATATATAGTGGAGTAAGAATACAGATCTCAGAACTATTCAGAACTGCTTAGATCGTATAAGCAGAGCGCCGAAGACAGCTGGTTCGTATGTGCTTGAAAGATGAATGGATTGGATTGGACGTAATTTTATTAAAGTCATCAATTCCATAGCTCACGCAATATAAACATAAAAAATGAAACGTTGAACTATCCGCGGGTCCGAATGCTGACAACAACAGGAACTGAAATTCTTGAAAATAACAAAAGAAGTTTAAGTAACTATTTTATTACAAACGTGTTCAATCTACTGACTCGTTGCCCCCCGCCCAGTCTTGTATGTATTGATGACTTTTGTAAATCCAATCCATTCCGAAAAGTTGTTCCCAATAGTTTTGTCAGTAATTTTCTGATTACACGAAAGATGGTAATTGATTATCATAATTCTTCGATCGTACACATTTGTATATCTTTAGTTTTTAAATTTATTAACAAATGAGGCGCACCTCATGTAAAGGTCAAGACTACTAAATTAACTGCTGGTGAGATTTATTGATAAAGAGAATTCCTTGCAATGCGGTGCATTGGGATGATACTATTAAATTAGATACATGGAGATGCTTTGGCCACTTACAATAGATCAGATTTGAATTGCAAATAGTCGACCGTCGTCTGTGATTTAGCACTTGTATATATAGTCGGACGTTACACTCTCAATTAATTTGTATTATTTTATTTAAAGTGCTTGTAGTTTTGGAAGAGATTTCCTTATCCGAAAATATGATGCCAAGCAATTCCCCAATTTGAGAATTTCAGAAATTGTGAATTATTGATTTCTGCCACTCAAAATTTTTCCATAATCAACTCCTCATTGCATTAAAACTTTTGGTATACAGGGTACAACAGTGAAAAAGATAACCACTACGACTGTAGAGAAATATTCAGACGGCTCGAGTTCAACAAAGACGCAAGTTCAAACGATCACCGAAACCAAACAACTAGTCAGCAAAGGAGAAGACGGAAAAACAGTCCCAGTTGACCCCAATGCACAAAAGAATGCTCCGAAGGTCATTCATTTACTTTCAAAACAAGAGAATAATGCACAACTATAATTTACATTTATACAGTCTTGATCTGAGCAGGCGACGGTAACAACAGACGAAAAATTTCTTCAGGATGCTTTGAAGTGTCACAATGACCTCCGAAAGAAACACGGTGCTCCGCCACTGGCGCTCAACAGAGATGTAAGACAATTTTAGTTGCAATTTTCTTCCGAGCCCTTACATGAGCTGGTCATTTTAAACTACTTACTCAAAGACACAAACTTTGCAGTTAACCACTTGAGAAAAGTTTGTGAATGCATAACAGGGACTCCTTTTCTAGGGGTGCTCGGTGACCTCAATAAATCCAACGAACACGTCTAGCCAGCTCCATTTGGACGGTTATTAAATAATTCATGACTGATATTGATATTTATTAATTTCTCCAGCTCTGTAAGGTTTCTCAAGCTTGGGCAAATAATATTGCCCAAAAAGGGAAGATGGAACATAGCACTTCTGGTTACGGAGAAAATTGCTTCTGGGGAAGTCACGAAGTCTCCGATGGGAAAGTCCCGGTGGAACATTGGTACAGTGAAATAAAAGATTTCGACTGGAAAAAGATTGACCATCAGAAAGGCACAGGTACGTTTATGAACTAATGTACAATTGCGTAAATTCATAAATAACATGAAATGATATTATTTGCGTTTGGTTTCTCTCCAAGGCCATTTTACCCAAGTCATCTGGAAAGGTTCAAAGGAACTAGGAATTGCCATGGCACGAGGGAAAGATGGATCCACTTTTGTTGTTGCTAATTATGACCCGCCAGGTATTTTTGAATTATTTAGTGAAATTAGCTTTTGTGGAATTGAACTTAAGTATGATTTTAAAAAAAACAGGAAACTTTTTGGGGAATTATCCAGAAAACATCGGGAAGCTGAAGTAGTCAACTGGCCAAATTCAGTTTAAATAATTATGTTCCTTGATAACTATTATATTCAATGCAGTGTGATAAAAGTGTACTTTGATTTTACGATGAAAGCATTCCTTGCTCTGACCTCGCTAAATAGGCTAAATATGGATTCAAAAAAATTGTGATAATAATTACATGATAATATTATTTTATGTTTTATAATGATATACGCTGAAATAAAACGTTCTTTTGAATCATCAAATACTCGAAGGGACCAGTATTTTCATCCTGTTTCAGTTTATTGGTCGTATTTAATAAAAATTACGACACCTTATCCAATATTGAACTACTTGAGTGTCTTATACTTGCGCTTAGGTAAAATTTCCTAAGTCAACATCAGCGCCGTGACGACTGACATTTGTCAATCGTCACGGTTGGTTAGTAGAAAAACCAACCAATAAAACGATTTGTTGGTTGGTTTTTATGATTTTACAATGTGCGAGGACAATTTTATTGTAGATTCGAGTTCAGATTTCAAGTATAAACGTTTTGTGTCCTTCATAGGAATAAGACATTCCTCCAAAGGCCCAGACGCTTGACGCTAACAATTTCTTAATTATTTGAGGTTTTGACAATTACACTGCCAGCAGGTTTGATTTGGTTTGGTTTATTCAATTTATGTCATCAATAACATTCTTCATGCCGAATATAAAACTACTACCAGGACAAATACCACCGGAGTCTGAAAATGAAATCAGCGAAACTGTAAGAGAAATAAGACTTGGCTAGTATGTAATACTGAGTTGCAAATATTGGAAATGGTAAAAGGTAAATGAAACTTTTTGAGTCGAATATCATAATGGGTGAAACCTTCATTTCAAAAGAAGTCCTCCATTTAGAACATCAAATCCTTCAAGAAGAAGAAAATCAAGAAGTTTCAACCGTTTGTTTTAAGTACCCGTCCACCCTTTTTGAAGAAAACATCATCGTTTAGCGACAATTACTGCCATCTCAACGATGGTAGTGTTTGTATCGGTTCGCTTGGCTACAACAAGAATTATTACTTTAAAACAAACAAAAAGTAGTCTAGGAGTAGTAGAATCGTACACCATAATCTTAGATTAAAAAGAAAGCGTTAGAATAATTTATTATGTCCATCTAAGCCTGTGGGTTGGGTTACACTTGCGTTCTTGCCAAGTGAACATAATAGGATGGAAACTACGACCGAAGGCTCCAACTCAAGCAAATTTCCAATTCCAGGTTGGTAATATCGCTAAACATTTCCACTTACATAATATTCTAATTCCTAATAGAAACTATGAGGGGAAAATCAATCTCTTGATCTATCTAGTATTGCATAGCGTCTACAAATATATCGGATCCGTGTAGAGTTACGTAGAATGTCCGCGTAATTTGGTCTCACGGTGTACCGTCCGTTAAATCTGACAATATAACACATAGGTAATCTTATTCTTTAATATTATTTCCAGATGTCCTCTTCTGGCTGGTTATTATCATCCTGGGGGTTCTATTACTATATCTTTTAGTTGGGCTCTACTTTGTGTACCACGTAGTTGCGGATGGCTTGGAACGAAGTAGGCACAGAACTAGTTGATTTAAACTTACAAACATAATTTCCATATTTTAAATGACCCAAGTTTTTGAAAAATACATCGACAGGGCGAATGCGTCGCGTTGGTGCAGTACGTCTAGACTTAACACAAGACGCTGAGTTCGGGTCAAATCAAACTAATGGTGGTACATCAAGTGCTCCAGCTAGGAGCAATGAAGAAAAGACGAAGGGATCTAAAATGGTTAAATTTAAAAATGAAATTTCTACTTCATTGGAATCTTCACACAACGCGATCAAGAAGACAATGAAAAAGATTTATGGATCTGAAGGCAAGGAAACACCTTCGTCAGTCAACGATGAAAATGAAAATCCAACAGCTGATGTTAATTGCAATCTGCCAAAATCGGGAGAAATTTTCGCCAATAATAACAGTATTTTAGTTTACGCCGCTAATGTGGATGATGACCCAGATGAGGATTATACAGAATACGGAGATGACGAAACAGAAGCTCCAACCGAGTTTGAAACTCCATATCAGGAAGGCGAGGAAGAAGCTCAGGGAGAAATAATCCCTGAAAATTTTGATGAGATTGATCAAAATATGGAAGAAAGTGGTTTAGTTGATGAGGAAGCAGAAGAAGATGCAATCATGAACGACGACATCATTTCAAGAGAACCTACATCCTCCGAAAGAGTTAATGAGGACGGTTTCCTCGTCATTAATCCATCGACAGTTTTACCTCCTACAAACGATGATGAACTCCCATTAGTGGAGGAAACTCCCGAAGAAGTTTCTGAAGAAGTCCCTAAAGAAGTTTCCGAAGAAGAATGTGACCCCGACGATGTTCCAGAAAAGAGAGCCGCCGGAGCACTCTCACTTTTGGAATTTGCTCAAACTGAGGGTGGTTGGAATAGGCAGAAAGTGACGAATCCTGAGGCAGAGAATAAACTTACAGGGATTCCTCATTGTCACCCATCAGAACGCCCTGGTCGACATTTTACATTGGCCCCATATTTACAACCACTACAAGATTTTGTAATTTCTCTCGCAATCAGTGCACCACAAAGTGAGTCTAGTATGATCATCCAAAACGATGGAAATGCAAACCCTGTCCCAGTCGTATTTGATACTGAAGATTTTGATGATAATGATCAAACTGCAATTCGGGATGAAATGGATAGGTTGACCCGAGAAAGAAGCTGCGGGACATTGACACTATTGGATTTCATACAAGCAGAAGGCAGTGATTGGAAGTACCAGGACGGAACAGAAGAACGACCAGACCCAACAAAGAAGAAAAGAAGAAAATGCAGCGAAATTGCTAAAGAGAAAATGATGAGTGGACAACATCAAACCCAGACGATTTATATGGCGGAAAGGTCTGGAAATCAAGGTTCAGGAATTCGAGGTCGGCCAAATGAAAAGGCAGCTGAGGAGTCAGATCGACGCAGGCCCCAAAAATCTAACCCTGAAGTCCAGGATGAAGTGGTGCCACCAAACAATTTTGGGGACGAATACGAAAACGAAGAATACGAAAATGAAGAGTACGAAAATGAAGAGTACGAAAACGAAGAGTACGAAAACCAGGTAGTTGAAAGTGGTATCGTTGACGAGAGTTTGATAAGTGAGTCAAACGTTGAAGTGAGCGAAATGGTTAACCCTGAATATCCTGAAGAATCAGTACAAGAAGTACCGGAAGATATTGAGTCTGTCGTAGCCAAACCATGTACGGATGAAGTAACAATCAATGCAAACGAAGCTGGTACCACAACTTCCGTAGTGCAACCCTGCGGAGGGCCAGCCACAATAACCATTAATTTAAACATTCAAACTGGACAGTGTGCTGACGGTTCACCATACAAATCAGGGAAAAAATCTGGTTTCAATGATAATATTACACGTGCTACCGAGGGTGCTTATCCGGACTGCGAACCTTGTGACAGACTTTTTGCTGAAAATCGAACCCCGTACCCAGTGGTGAGGGAAATCGGAAGTGATTTTTCTCAAACTGGAAAAGACCCCCGATATTGTGGGTGCAATCCTGCCTTTTCTAAACCGCAATATAACGAGGAAGAAAATCTCGAAATGTGTAAAAGTTTTGGTGCTATGACGCTTCTGGATTACATGCAAGCTGAAGGAAGTGCTTACGGGCACACACATCACAAGCATGGCGAGTCACAGAACTCAAACTTTGATCGAGTTCGAACCCAAATTGCATCTTGGTGGGACTCCGCTAAAAATGTTGCAGGCATTAAAACTTCCGATAACCCAGAATTCTCTGCAGATCTTCTTGATGAATGTGACCCCAACCCCGCTGATGAATCCGACGTATTTCAGCGAGTCAGCAAAACAAAGTCCGATGAGCGGAGGAAGTCAGAGAAAGAATACGAGGAACTTCGCAGAAAATCTAAAATTGAGTCCAGTGGACCAATCGAAAATGAGTACACCAAGCAAGTTGTGAAAATGTCGGAAGAGGAAGGGCGAAAAATCTCTAGGACACAAGGGCACGACGAACAAGTGAGGTCAAACTATGAGCGTGACTTGAACGCACGATCAGGGGAACAAAGATAATAACTGGCCTGACAATAATTCTATGTATGTACTAATAAACTATGAAATGTCACACGTAATTCTCATTGAGTACAATAAAAAATGTGATTGCAAGGAAAGGTTAAATATAGTGTAAATCTTGAAAAAGACAAGTTAAGGTGTAGCCATAGGTTCATTTTGCAAACTTTCGAAATGCCATAGCGATGCTAGAATTATGAAATCCGAGGGTGTTTCAACCAACTTTGTATCTCAATCTCATATATATAGACACACACATTACCAAGATTGTTTGACTTCTCTCTCTAGGTTAGTTCATACGCAGATTTATTTTTTCAAAAATTTCAAAAATTACGCTTCGAGGAAATGATAAGGATGCCTCAGCAACCGAAATCAGAATGGGAAAGGAACTAGATTAAGAGTAAAAACAAGTTCGCTTCAATGCCAATATTTATTTTATTTCATTTCTGTCCAGATCAAAAATAAAATAAAATATTTTATTAATT
>JAQGCA010003791.1:0-11244 GCA_034698945.1 Protaphorura quadriocellata
TACGTAAAATTTTACGGAAAATATTTTTACGTATTACGTATTACGTTTTACGTATCGAAAATCCCGAAAACTCTATTATTTAATCTGCCCAATACGCAATAATAAAACTAGTAGTCCTAGGATTTTATTTAATTTCGTAAAAATGATAGCAGGAACGCGAACGGCAATAATTTTATGATGCGTCGGGAAAAAGTACATTAAAAAGAATAAAATTGAAACAAATCGTGTATGCAATAATGGTGACTTGTGTTGAATGTCGTATATATATATTACATAATATGTATTTCTAGCTAGACACCCTACTCTACTTTACAGGTTAGGGTTAACAATTCTACAGCTTTAAGCCGCAAAACTGGTATTTCATCAAAACCTTAAAATGTAAAAGAAATTCTGCGAATTCATTGCACCTTCCAGGGATCGTCGAAGACAACGGTCAAAATTGTTCAAAGGGAATTAATTTGTGGACACGAAATTCAAGTCCGCAGTCAATATTAAGGGAAGTCTCTTCGTCTGGAGCAATACTCTTTGGGACCAAAACTTTTAACATCAATTTTTAAGAAATTTTGAACATTTAATTTAAATAAATTTCAAATATTCTTTTTTAAATTTTGATAAAAATGATTTTGGACTTTAATATTTCTCAAATAATTTTTCCAAAAAATTATTCCGGACCTGGAATGGAAGATATATCGGTTTGACATGATGTTTCCAGAAATCTCTTAAATTCACAGGAAACCCTTTGAATATTTTTGGCCTTGCCCACCAAACATATAAAAGACCGCCATGAGGAGAGGAATTTTGCTTAATTTAGAGGTTCGGTGAGTTTAGTACTGGCAATCTCAGTTACACGGCATAGCACGGCTCTATCTGTTTGCGAGTACAATGATGGTCGGAATGCTCAAGTGGTCTTACTGTGAAGGTTTCGTAGTATTAAGCTTGGAAGGAAGGTCTTGCAAGGAAGGGCATATTATAGAGTTTACGGTTCATTTGCTGGGTTTGTTCGTTTGCTCCCCTCCCCCCAAAACCCAACCAGCCGGACAGCCGGAGTCGCGGAAAACCTGAGATATGAATTTTGTAGAGAATCTTATAGAGGATTTAGGGAGGTGTTTCTCCGATGCAAGTAAGTAAAAATCGGCATTGAGAGACTCTTAAGAGACGGATTCTTGAGCTGTTTATCGACAGAAGCACTTGCACATTTTCTCCCAAAATCCGTCGATGCTATCTTCTTTTGTTACCTATACATTTATTATGCATTTTCTGAAATATTGTTGGACCTGGACAAAGCCGAGTTTTCGCTGGCGATGGCGACTCATTTTGAGGAAATATCTACGGTACCTATTCCAATTTACATTGAAAGTCGATTTTCTCCAAACCATTCGAAAATATCTCAGAAAATTCATGGTGAAGATGACATCGATGGACTTTAAGAAAATTCTTTGGACGTGTTTTTGTCGAAAGACCGTTCAAGAATCCATCACTTCAGGGTCTTTCCCATGCCACACTTTTACTTACCCACCGCTAAGCGAATCGGATTTGAAATTGAAATTCCTTGCTAGATCCTCCATCCTCTATAAGATTCTCCAGAAAATGTATATCTCGGGTTTTACCCGCCTCTGGTTGGTCTTTTTTGGGGGAAGCAGAGGTTATGGAGCACCCTGTACTATGTGCCGTATTGGTGGGTCGAGAAGAGAAGAGTTGAGAGCCGATTGTGTTTTCAAATCAACGTCCACTTCCACTCCATCCGCATCTTCTCACATCTTCCTGTCTCTCAACCCTTCTCTCTTTCTTGGCCTCAACTCTTCTCCTCTTCTGGACTCAAAAACCACTGATTCTCGAAGGTAAGTTTCAAAATTTAAACATCTAAAAAACAATTTACATTTCATTTTTTAATCATTTCGAGCTCCATTCAAAAAATACAAATATTTTAGAATCCACGTTGAAATATTTATATGAATCGAATGGTCAAGGATTTTGGACATAATTTTAAAACCATCATTCATTTCATTGTCAATGTCTACTTCTGACCTGTAGACATTCGATAGATTCATGACTGCAGTCATGACCAGCTCTTTCTGGCAAAACGAACTTGGTCACACACAGGGTTATTAGTTAGACCGAAGGAAGACTGCGTTTAATCTTGGAATTTTCTGTCGGTCTAGATTAGAAAAGTTTCCGCGGTGGAATTGTTAAAATATTGCCTGGCATTAGTTGGAGTCAGCCAAATTGATTTGGCTAGGTAACAAGTGGCAGTGGCAATATCAGGAAAGGAAAAGGAACGTTAGGTTAGGTAAGGATTTAAGTTTTAACAATCGGTTAATTTGGATTCGGAAAGTTGTTGAATCAGAATTTAAAAAAAATCTTTGTGTACTGCTCTGGCTATGCTGTGGAGTGTGTCAGTGTGTGGAGTGGAATGTAAATGTATGTACTACCTGTATATTAGGTAGCTTGAACGTACTGCAAAGCAAAGGCAGTCAAGTGTCTGGAATGAAAGTGAGTTGAAGGCAATAGCAAGATGCGTGCATGTGGTTGTATTTCCGAACAGGTACGATGATTGAAATTTTTTCTCATTTGGGCATATTCAGTTGAGACTTGTAAAGTCTTCCTTGGAGAAAATAGTATATTATCCGAACTTTTGCATCCAACCTTTAGTTTTAGTCCGGACCCATCCATCTCCTAGAATTTTATTTTTACCCGTTTCAACATTTAGAAAAATACCTAAGGCAAGTGACTATCGAAAGAATTTTTCAAAACTAGGATAGAGAGCTTGAAATCGGAACTTTTTTTTCGATTTGAGGGAAACTATATTGAGAAACAATAAACACATCTTGGTTGTGAATGTTATGGCCTAACTCGCATCACTGATAGACAAAGCACAAACCTCGTATGTATTCGTATGTGTATCTGTTGTTGTGGTTTCCAGCATTTCCAGTTGAGGTGTTGAGAGACTAGAGTTGCAGTCCAGTCAGATGAAAGTGTGGATTCCTTCATAATAATATGTCGTTCCATGATTTTTGAATGTTTGTTCAAGTAATGGACATTGTTCAGTAATTGTTAAAGTCAGATTGTATATGTATATAGTATATTCATCCAAATCCGATCAGATATTTGAATTAAGGACTTAAGTAATACTAATGACTAATTTGATTCTATCGAATCATATCGTCATCGTCTACATGATAATTGGAATCTGACTTGACATCTTCCAAGCAATTAAAACTCTTTTGACTTTGCATGACTTAATTATTAATTTTGCAAATATTTTATTATGTTAGGTGTAGATGGAAGCATTTAAGGCATTTATAAAATATAATATACATGCGATACAGGTAGAATAGCCTGAAATAAATTGACGCTAGGTTAGAAGCACCCTTTACCGCGTTCTTTCTTTGAAGTTCCGAGTTGGAAATCATATTTACCAAATAATTGGTTAGGTTAGAGGTAAACTTTAGGGAAACATAATAAAATATGCGTAGAAATCCCTGAAATTAATAGTAATAATATTAATGATTGATTATTATTGGGATGTTAGGTAAGAATTGCCGGAAATAAATCCCGGGTTTTTCTCTGAACATTTTATAGTTATGTTTTGGAAATCATATTTTGGTTAGGTTCAAGGAGACGTGAAATTATAAGGCGGTAAGGAAATAAATCCCGGGTTTTTTGAGGGACAGATCGGTGGAGGTAGCGTGTAGACCAGCGGTGATACCTAGGGATGATGGTCGGAAATGTAATGTGTGTGTGTGTGTGTGTTTGAGGAGATAGGTGTCGGAGTGTGTCGTGAGAGTGAGAGTGATAGTGAGAGGCATGGCTTTTCTTCTGTCTCCCTCCAAGCATTGGTCCAGTGAGAGGACAGTGCCGAGTCTTAGGATCGCCTTGTACTTATACTCTTGCACTGCACTGCACTATAGTCCCACTAGTCAGTCAGTCCTCAACTCCAGTACGTAGACATACCTACGTAAACTACTCTTTTATTTGGACGCGCTCACCACACGACAACTAAACATTAGTCAGTTCTTTAAACTTTTTATATTTTCTTCACAATACTATTAATTAGTGACTTCCTTTTCCCACACAAGAGGTTCAGGTATGTAACATCATTCAAACTTACTCAAACAAAGAATATCCCAAGGACGGGATTCTCAAAAGAAGTCCATAGTCATACATAGTCAAAATCAAAGTTCAAAAAAACTCTGCGTTTCGGAGCTGCGAAAGTAAAGCAATTTTGACCGTTACGAACGTAAAGAGTCTCACGTTCATGGTCTTCGGTGTCAATTTGAATTGTAACCGAAACTAATTTCCACTTTACTTTATTGTTACGTTCGTTAAATTACGGAATGTTGATTGTTGGTCCGTTCAAATGCTTAATTGTCTAGGTACTAGGATTAGATTGTTAAAATCAGTGTGGATCCTGACGGTCACCATTCACCATCGGAAATACAAATCGAATATCAAAATGTCAGTCCTGGTTTTGTATTTGATTTGGGTAAAATTGGTTGCTTTATGAGAGATGTGAGCAGAAACAGGAATTTAAACCTCAAAACCGACCAATCTGACTGGCTGGGCTTTATTTTTATTATCATTTTTATAATATTTTTCTAAAAGAAGGATTAGCACACATTCTGTATGAAATTTCAGGCTCCCCGGGGAAAATGCTCTTAGTGAATGACGGGTCTGGTGAGTCTCCAGCCCAGGCTGACAGCTATGATTATAGTAAGCCGGATTTAGACAAGTGCAAAGGCCCCAGTGCAAGGTGGAAGCCAATCTTCAGAGCCAGTCATTTAAATCTTAATATTACCATTACCTAAGTAGGATTTCTTAATTTAAAATCGGGATTTCACTTATAGTGTATAGTATTTTTTTTCAAAATCAAGCTTATATTATATTGGTATTTAAATTTTTGTTCGTTCTTCGGTTTATCGGGAGTTCTCAAAGTTCCTCCCAAGTCCAAAGGAACTCAACCAGTACAACGTAGTCATTTATTTTGCCCAGTCGTGTCAGCCAGTAATTATTTTTTTTATGTACTTCCAAATGTTTTAGAGCATAACTCGAGTTATCAGAAAATAATTGGAAAGCAAACCTTCTCACTTCTCATGTAATTTCAGATCGGTTTCCCATGGCAAGCCCAAGTGTATGGTTTTCTATTACCATATTGATAACCAGGCAAATTATTTGTCTAAATTACCACTAACCGAAGCTCGACAGAGACATGAGAGTAGAACGTTGCCTCTTGGAGCTTGTATTGAGTTTGGAATTGGAGTTTGTATATCCTAATTAACCACAATTTTTGGCTTCTTTTTGAATATATGGATGGGGTTTGTTACGCAACGTGTTGACAAGAGCTAGGTAAACACAGCCGGCTACGGCCATTGGCTGGTTTCAGTACTTTCGGTTTAATCTGAGAGCACGAACTTTAAACTGGTTAATTATTAATGAACTGGCTTGATTGGTTTTCTCTTGCATTGCGGCACAACATGGAAATCATCATCACTTTTCGTGGTGTATCTGCTCAAATTATTTTGCTTTCCACTGGAAGATGCCACATGTCTTTTCTCTTTAACGCAGGCAGTGGAGAGACCCAATGGAGCTTTTCTCAGGTGAAAGGAGCACTGGATGATGATGTTACTGAAGGTAGGATTTCACAAATATGAAGTAGTTTCGCAATCCCCGTACCTCCCTTGTACCCATATGTGGAATACTGGCATTTTGTGTATATTCGTTCTTTTGTTACAAAATCTCTAAGCAGCGGATATAATTTCGTGTGTGGAATTCAATCATGATGGCGAGTTCTTGGCTACTGGAGACAAAGGTGGCCGAGTTGTTATATTTCAGCGAGACCCTGTCGTAAGTGTTTTTATATGCTTTATTCACTTATGAGATAAATATTTCATTGCCGATTTCAATGGATTGATCGGAAGACATTTTGAATTAAAAGAGTTTATAAATATTTCAATGTAATAATTTGCTTTCTGTTTTCATTGTATTAATCAAATAAACATCATAAATAATTTTTTAATGAATATTCTATTTTTAAATTTTGTTTAGTCTAAACACAGCATTCCGAAACGTGGTGAGTATAACGTATACAATACGTTCCAAAGCCATGAGCCTGAGTTTGACTACCTGAAGAGTCTTGAAATTGAAGAAAAGATTAATAAAATTCGATGGTTGCGTCGAAAAAATCAGTCCAACTTTTTGTTGTCCACAAACGGTAAGTAATCACTTTACTGGTGTAACAATTTCGTCTTTGTACACTAAACACTTGTAGTATTTACTAAATGTTTTTTATTTTCTTCTAGATAAAACTATTAAACTCTGGAAAGTGGCCGAGCGGGAATGGAAAGTTGAAGGCTTCAACCTCAGGGATGACAATGGCACTTATCGTGACCCAAGCTCCATTACATCAATCCATGTAATTGTTACAATCATTTCTACTATTGCACTTTAATCACACCCAGAGTTTAATGTGTAATCATTCCAATCAGGTTCCTGTCGTCAAGCACACTCAGCTCCAGGTGGAAGCAAGTATGCGGCGACTCTTTGCAAACGCTCATACCTATCACATCAATTCCATAAGTGTAAATTCTGACCAAGAAACATACCTTTCGGCTGACGATTTACGGATTAATCTATGGAATTTAGAAATTACCGACCAGAGTTTTAGTAAGTTGAAAATTCATAGTATTATTAAATTACCATATATTCTTAAATATAAGTATTTTTGCATGTGTGAGTGACATCGTTTAACTTATATTTTAAATAATTTGATCCACAGATATTGTAGATATTAAACCTACGAATATGGAAGAATTGACTGAGGTGATAACCGCTTCTGAGTTTCACCCGACCGGCTGTAATATGTTTGTGTATAGCAGCAGTAAAGGAACTATACGTTTGTGCGATATGAGGGCAGCTGCTCTTTGTGATAAGCACTCAAAATGTAAATAATTTCTATATAATATTGATTTATAGTTTAGCAAGATTTGTAGTTTGAAGGATTTGAGCAAAATGATTTTTCGTTTTAGTGTTTGATGAACCGGAGGACCCTACGAATCGGAGCTTTTTTTCGGAAATTATTTCGAGCATATCGGACGTGAAATTTTCGTACTCAGGACGATACATGGTATCAAGAGACTATTTGTCCATTAAAATATGGGATCTTCATATGGAATCTAGACCCGTGGAGTGCTTTCCAGTAAGTTTCAATAATTTCTCAGTTGTATTACAAGAAGGAAATTAATTTTATCAATATTTTTTCATTTAGGTTCATGAATATCTGCGTTCAAAGTTGTGTTCACTCTACGAGAACGACTGTATCTTCGACAAGTTTGAGTGCTGCTGGAATGGCTCAGACTCGGCCATAATGACAGGATCTTATAACAACTTCTTTCGAATGTTTGATAGAAACATGAAGAAAGACTACACTTTGGAGGCGTCCCGTGAGGTTGCCAAACCTAAGATGGTTCTCAAACCCCGCAAGGTACGTTGTATAACTCAGAAAGTCCTACTAATATTATTATCTACTCAGATTATTATGAATAAAACCCGCCACACTCGTGATTTGCAGGTGGGGATTGGAGCTAAACGAAAGAAGGACGAGATTGCTGTTGATTGTTTGGATTTCTCGAAAAAAATTCTTCACACCGCTTGGCATCCAAAAGAGAACATCATTGCGGTTGCGGCCACTAATAATCTCTTCTTATTTCAAGACAAATGCTGAATGTTCTATACTATTCATCTCAAGGGGGGTTCTAGTTCTAACTAAATTACTTGCATGATTACAGCTAACCTTCAGAGTTGAATTCGGCTCCCTGAAATAAATTGTAAAATTATGAATAACGGACCACCGAGCATTAAATTGACGAACTAGGAAACTTTAGGTTCTTTTTCTTTACCTGTTGTGCTTTTACTTTTGAAAACTTATTATTTTGTAACCCCAACCTCGTTATGCATAAACAAGGCCACCTCTACAATAAATGTTCCGTCGGAATTGAATTTTAAAAAGTACAATTTGGTTTCTCAGAATTTAATTACGCATAAAACACCGGATAGACGTCAAAATAATTGATCCAGCGAGTGATACATACCATCTTCATAAATTATTAAATACTTTAGATAAAGATTTCAAAGTCAGTGCGAAAGAAAGTTTGGAACGGTTAGTTTTCACGCGATTCTCCAGTTTTAGTTATCTCCGTCGTCTAGCAGTGATAGCCGCCAGACTATCGGGTGAGATACTTGTTTTCCTTGAGAAAACGGCCCAGTCAGAGGAAACAACTCCGCCCAAATCACAATCCATAGTGAGCAGCCAATCATAACTGATTTTATTCCCAGAGAAGCTACCAACTGCCACCACTGAGGTCAAGGTGTCCTCTATTAAATTAAAATATAGGGATTAAAGGGTTCGTTTTTTATTGAAGACCTTATGAAAATCATTCAGATCTTGGGGATTCAAAAGTGGTCTTGTCCAGGGTGACCACAAATTCTTTACGTGAAATCTTAAAGAAGCGAACTCATACTACAGTAATTTTTCAACATTCTTGGTAATTCGGCGCCAAGTAAGCCAGGGTGGACCAGATTGAGAAGGCTTAACAACTACCGGAGAGAAGCGGGCGACGACTTATCTCATTCAGAGAATAAGCATTGCGATTCAGCGAGGAAACGTTGCAGCTGTTTTTTGGGACTTTGCCTTCTGAGATAGGCCTGGATGAGATTTTTTATATGTAATTGTGTATTTTGTGTTGTTGCGTGCGCGTAACGTTTCTTTCTATCTTTTTATTTTATTATTTAACCTTTCCGCACGGGTGGTGGTGGGAACAACACATTAAAAAAGAAAAGAAAAAGAGTTTAACAATTAACGATGATTTACCGCTTTTTGTCCACCGTGTTTATTTTATGCCAAGTTTCAACTGACTTTGTTTTGCTAGTTTAAAGTAAAACCGAGGAACGGTTTATTTTTTACCTCCGTTAGGCCAACTGAGAACCCATTTACTAGATCTTGAGTGGGGTCCTTCTCCGAGAAGGAATGCTTCCAGTTTAATAGACTTTTTTCGGCGTAAAACTTCAATGTTCAACGTGTTAACTTCTTTCCCTGGCTGAAAATTCCAAATCGGACAGACGTCAGCCACTTTAGCATCTTCACCGTAGAGTGAGGTCACCCACAATTGATAGGCCATCCTTGACGCTTGCACGGGATACCATTTTCCATAAGCCTTTAAATGTTGTGCAAATTAATTAAACCTTTAAACAATTTAGTGTTAAAGCTAGTTACCTTTGGAAGACTCATATTTAGTCTAAGAGCAGTTGCGCCACAAAAGGGAGTAGACTAATTAGCATTCTGTCGTTTTCTTCGGGGTTTATTTTCTTCCTCGAGATCAGAATTGAACGTCTCCAAAGCGTCGATAACATGAATGTCCGCTTGCTGGCATTTACACCTTTTATAACGTAGAAAATACAAAAAAGTAGGATAAATCTCAACATGTCAAAATATTTAGCGCTCAAGACGACAAGTCAACTGAGAATCTCGTAGTTTTCGTCGAAGAGTTTAGTTGTGGACAAATTGCTCGTACTAATATAGTACCCATTTTATGACCGACTTCACTGCAAATGAACAGTAGTTAATTCGACGTTATGAGATTTTATCGTATATTTTACAAGACGCGGCGAATTGTAAAAGCTTAGTTAGTTAGTTAGTCCTTCTTCCGAACAATCAATCACTTGCATTGTTTCAGAACGTGATTCTTGAAATATTTAAGTGAGTCATAATCTCATAATAATGAAAAATGGCACTCGTGTGGTTTTAATCTATCTGCTCCGTCGTCTCGTACTTCATACAATTCTCGTTCCTTGCCATTTCATTTGTTTAAATTTCAGTTCGCATCAGGTTGTTTTGAATTCTACAATAATTATTCAGTATTGCTTTCCAATAAATACTGATACAACCGAAACCGAATAAGGTGTCATATTCTAGTTTCCTGTGAACTGTTTGTTCTGAAATACGTTGCTTACCATGCTTCTCTGGGACGTTGATTAAGTTTCATTTCATACCAATCAGCCAGGCACTTCAATTTCGATTGACGCGATACATATAATATCTATAATGACAAAAGGTTTAGTTAAGGTTGAGTTTTACGTTTACGTATCCGGAGAGCAGGAAATGATGTAAGATTTGCTCATAATGCCCCATAATTTATAATTATTTGTTCTCCGTGCTAAAGACAGAAGTGCGTGTATCAAGTGAAATAAATACTTGACGACAAAAAATACTTCGGGTTCAAACATAAGAAAGTAATTATTAACTATGACTGTGTTTTCGTTGTTGTACAAAACAAATGACTCACGACTAAAATATGAATATGAAATACCGTAGTGTCGAAAATCCAAAGACCAAAATGGCTTCTGACAGAACATTAGCTTGAGTGGTTAGCCTGATGGTTAGCATGGAGATGGTTAGCATCATGGCGCCTTGTTTCCACTGATTGACCTGCACGAACGAAGGACCCTAAAATCTTTCCTGTTCCTATGTTGTCAAGATCATTTATTTGGCGGATTTGAATTCCAAATTGAGTGTTAAATTCGGTTCTATTGGGATTAGGTCTCTAAAAACTTCTGTACCTACATATCTCAATGTCGAATACGCAGGGATGAACAATTTCAATATTAATGCGGAACTAAGATATATGGACAAAAGCAGTGGGCACAAACCTTATGGTAAAATGTACGCCATTGGAATTCCCTCTATGTTTTTTATAAGTTGTAGCCCTTGTGATCCTGAGCAACTTTTGTGAAGGTCCTACCTCTAAAAGTTTGACTGTTTAGTCGCTAAAAATACAGAGGTGATCATGTGCTATTTTCGCTTTCACTCTGCTGCATAGCACATGCCCACCTGTGTATTTCTAGCGGTCAAGCGGTTAGACCTCTATGGGTCGGACCTTCTCAAAAGTTGCTCAGGATCACAAAGGACTACAACATATCAAAAATCGAGGGAATTCCAACGGTGTACATTTTTATGAGGTTTGTGCCCCCCCCCCGCCTTCATACGGTTTGTACCAACATATCAATTCCTTCATGAATTAGAGTGCACGCAGCGTAATCCTTCAATCGTCAAAAAAGTATGAATTTCCTCCGGAGAAGTAATTTATAAGCCACGGAAATTGTCATGCTTAAGTTTTTATTAAGGTTCCGATCGGGTCGGGTTGATCGGGTCGGATTTCGGGTCGGATTGATTCGGGTCGGATAATTTCTGGTTTG
>JAQGCA010003792.1:0-11244 GCA_034698945.1 Protaphorura quadriocellata
TGGGACGGCTTTAAGAGGCACTTATATGAGTTAACATATAAGTGCCTCTTATGTTATAGCCGTCCATTGCCCTCTTCAGAGATTGACCCACGCGGTTGGGGCGCGAGCCGAAACAAACAACGTGGAGTTGCCCTGCATTGTAGGCAGGCGGATGTTTGGAACACCTTATCAAACTTTGTTGACTTTTTTTTGTCCCATCAATACGAGGGCATTTTTTTCATATTTTGCAACTCGATAACTTTCCGTATCCGTGGAATGTTGAAAATATTCCATATAGGCGACCATATTGGAGGATTATTCGCAAATTATGAGCTCAATCGGTCAAAACCTCTTTCTTGGGGAAATATCTGAAATTGAGGTCTCAAAACGGGCTTATCAGTGCCCGACTGCCCGTCTTTTCACCAATTCACAAATTGGGCTGTACCGATTTTTTTGGATTTAGTTTTTTAAATAGTAAAAATATTTGACATCTTTAACAATACATCGATCCTCTTTAACGATTCTTTTACGATTCATCAATTCTTCAATGATGAAAGATTTCACGTGGTAATATAATTGGAACCTAAATTACATGAACTATTAGAACTATTAGAATTAGAACTGTTGGACTATTGGAACTACCGAACTATTGAACTGTTTTTTTTAATAGTCCAGGAATTAATGGAAAGCTAAATGACAAGAGACAACTTAGTTTAGCATCCGCTTGGAGGAGCAAAAGTTTGTCTGAGCCTTCGATTTAGGCATTTTCTTCAGATTGTGTTTTAATTTGAGTCTCACGACGAAAGTTCTTCGGCAAAGAACGTCTTTAAACTTGTCTTATTAGATACCCACAAATGCATTGCCTTTTGACCGGAACTTGGAACTACGTTCTAGGGTAGGGTGTGCTAACACGCCTCACTTGAAATAATAGTTAATGCGTTTGACTGTAACATATGTGAATCGCGCTTCCATGTTAATTCTCAGCGCATAGATTCACTCTTGGTGCTGCAATAGGGAGTTTCCGGTTATTAATTGCCTCAAACTTTATAAAACTTATAAAATGTTTAAAGCCACGCCCCTTGAAGCAGAGTAAGAGCAGCTGTGGCTGGTCGTTTTCGAATCTATAAATTTCGCGACAAAAAATTTAAACTTATAGAATTTACAGAGGTTGTTTATAAGTCACATAAGTTTTATAAGTCTTATAAATTTATAAAACTTTGGATGATTTATTTATAAACGCAAACTCCCTAATATCAAATTTTTTCATTGTCCTTAAAATTATTTTGTTTGTTTGTTTTGTTTATTTTTTCATTAGAGTGATATTTCAACGCAGTCACACATACAAGTATGCTCATACCAAAAATAAAAACTGAAAAGTTTCGAAAAACCACGATATTTCGCTCGTTGTCACCAAAAATTTAACGTCCGGAGGGTTGACGTTGCCAGCAAAACGACAAAATTAAGTAACGATACTATTTCATTAAATTATCTTGATTTTATTTTTATTTCAAATAACAAAAAGTTTTGAACTCCAATTTTCTTAAAAATGAAATTTTTTGAAAAACATTTTCAAAAACTGAAAAAGGGGGCGGTGTGCTAATGCGCCCCTATGTCGACATGTTTAACCGCGATTTTATTAAAAATTAACTGAAGTCAAGTTAAGAATCTTCGGTGCAGGTTTGCCAATGCCTTAACAAGATTACCTAATTGACATGTTTAGGTGGGGTGTATCGGCACATGTCTTCAACTGGCGGGGCGCATTACCACACCGGTGGGGCGTATTAGCACACCGACTAGTATTTTTGACATTTTCATTTTGTTGGAGAAATATGGTTGGCATGGAGACAACGGAAACGACAACGGAAAAATGGTTGTCCTGGAGACAACGGAAAAAATGAAATCGTGTGGAGAAACGCCCAACTGAGCTTACTGCGTACCTCAAATGGGGGTAGGACCGCTCAACTCCCCTCAGGGTATGCTAGAATTTAGGTGGGGCGTATTAGAACACCCTACCCTATTGGTTTCATTAGCTATAATTTAGAATGAGGACATATCCCATGTCATATGCGTGTAGTTCGACGGTAAAAAGCGTGCGAGGAGCAGAAGTGTGTTTAATAAGTCCGCGCCCGACGTAGTCGTTTTAACACGCTTTAGTTCAATATTTCTTTTGCAACCGCACCGTTATCATAGACTACCCTTGCCCTATTGAAACTGGTATCGTGATAACGCAATGGGGCTGGGGCCTGACAAGGCGAATGTCCTTTTTATTCCATATTTCTTGCAAAACGCGACATCGTCGAGAGCAGTTTATACATACAGGAACAGAAGAGGTTTCGGGTGTTGGTTTTGAGTTTTTTCTAACCATTATAGAGCCCTGAGGACTTATTGAAATGAAAGTTTAGTCTGGGGAGTTCTCTAATTGTCATTTCTTTCTGTCTACTTTCACTCTTTCAGGTTACTCTGGGTTTTATTTGGGTTCCGGGTTCAAACATTTTATATTTCTTTGGCACCTTTTCAGGTTTGGCTGGTTATTTATTTACCGCTAATAGTGGTGCTCACTTATCCTGCGAGAACTGGCCGGATATCATGGGCCTATTAAAGTCAGTTAATTCTTATTGCGGTTAAGAATTTTAGCTTACGCTATTGTCCACATTCGGACCCGGTTTGGATTGGGATAAATATTTTGCAATCTGGGAAGGCTGAATTTCAGTGGAATTCGAATTTTTATATACCAAAAATGGTACAGTACCTAGAGTCGGTCATAATTAAGCAGCACTTGATCAAAGTGACGTCAGTTGGACAATGTGAGCTGTGTTGTTGATGACAATGATTAAAAGAACCACCAAATATTGGAAGTATTCAAGGGGATGAATTGATGGAATTATTCCACGGTACGTTTCACAATATGTGGACCATACGTATATTGATGCACGAAATGAAGAGGGCGGGGATAAACTAAATTTCATAGTCCCTGAATGACCCTGGTTGTTTTTTATTAGTATTTTCTGACTTCAGTATTGGTTTTCCGCAGAGAAAAACATTACTTGCATGATTTGTGGGAAAACTGTGCTACCAAACTAGTAAAACTAGCATGGCAGCTGAAGTGATATTTCATTCAAAAACTCCAAATGTCATGGATAGTGCTATACAGGCCGGCAAAGGGCGGAATGAGCGGTGGTGGGTACCTTACCTGGAATTGTTTGAAGTCCATAAATATTATCCCTATTTCCCCACATCCATTCGTTAATGGGGAGTGTGGAAGTTTATGAAGCGCCTAATGGTTTCGAGGCTTGCAGTAGTGAGTCAATGCAAGTTTTTCTACGACACGTACGAATACGAAAACGAATACTAACCCACGGGAAGTACTGGGGGAGCAGAAACGGCAGTTTAGTTTTCCACTCAGGTGAAAGCTGAGCACTCCGTGAGACCCCGCGGTAGTTGAGCTATGTGGTAATGTGGTTACGTACGCTTACGGTGAAATTAAACTTGAGCACAAGCACAGCTGACATGTTATTACCGTGCAAATTCAGAAGGAAGAAAGTCGCTTGAGATTTCATAATTAAAAAGAAATATATAAACTCTTTTGTCCTTTTTTTAAAATTTGAACTTTCAGTTGCCCAGTCATGGCTGTATCTGACTGTTTTGTGTACTGATATCAGCTGATGCTCTTGGATCAGCTTTCCAAAGACTTTTACCAGTTTTGGGAGAATGGGATGATGAAGTAAAGTGAGACAATCCGTCTACTTCTACTCTGCCCAAAGTGAAAGTCTTCCGTACTCAACGAGTAGAAAGAAAGATAGAAAGGGGTCCCATGTCCTTTCTTTTAGTGGAAGTCAGTCAGTCGACTCTTTTTTGCTAGACTTCAGTGTCTATCTTTTTTCGAGTTTTATTAGACTGAATCATGCAGTGCAACTCATCACTCAGTAGAATCAGTCTCTTCTTAAACACTATCTCACTTTTTCTCCCGCTAATTTTCTCCGGAGAAAATTGTCAACATGCAGTCCAGTCCAGCGGTAGGAAAACCTGAAACCAAGTGTTAGTGTTATGGAAGTATAAAGCTTCCATCTCATGATATTATTTAGATTGAACAGGTTTGGTCGTCGCAGCCACAGTTGTGGGTTGGAAGTTAATGGCATTTTCACACCGTGACATACCTTATATGTATACGACAGTAAAAAGTCCGACATTTTATTACCCTTTTTAGCTAAGGTGAAAGTTGAGTCTGAGTTTCTCTGACTTAATATGCATATCAGCCAGTATTCCGCTTTATTGTAACAAAGCTGCAGGAGAAGGAAGAGAAAAGAATCACAGTTCTTCAAAAAAGAAAAAGTTTCGGGTATGAGTTTGTGACTGTCTCGGGAAATCAGATTTATGTATATGGTCATGGACGGATTGCCAGATCACACAAAATGAGGTACCATATGTGTGTTATGTAAATTCAACTTGTAAATCTTTATCCTCGACAGCGACAAATACGTGGAAGAAATGTAATAACTAGATCAATTTAATCAAATTTGATCAGGAGGCAGTTACGACTGCAACACGACAGGTGAAGTTTATTCATTCGTTATAATCCGGATTTTGAGGGAAAATCGCATGTCTCCTTATGAAGTTTGAGTGACATTGTTAGGCGTCACAGGCCTTCATAATCTGTCTTAGAGATGATTGACAACAAGGAGAAGATATGAACCTGTACAACGTCGTCTACCACGTACAGCAACAATGGCACGTTCTCACAAAAGACATTATTGAACAACTCGTGTCGTGTCCTGGCTAATGTGAAATGGGTGCCGGGAGAAAACTTTGCCTGTGGTTCTTGGCGAATTGTGAAGTGCAATTGTGTAGTGCCTTGGCCGCAATAAGTATTTTGGGTGTTGTTGTCGTGTGTCCAATATTTCTGGATCCAGCAATTGAAACGCTCGTCAGTTCTTTTGATCCAGGGATGTGTCAAACAATTTACGGTCGGTTCCTTGAAGGAGTTTCTAATTGTCCATGGACATCCTGCAGGTAAGGACCACTTTATACGTTCATTTTTATGCTGTATCGCACACTATTCGTATTCACCGCTCCCGTCTAATGAAACATGAAACTTTAATGCGCCATTTCTTAATTGTGTCAAAAGAAACCGCGATTGCGCGAACCCGGAGTCACGATTGTGAAGCCTTCAATCAAGTCCTACCACCTTCGATCAGATCAGGTCTTCGCTTTCGCATATCTAGTCCGATATCGGAATCTGCTGTGATTTTATCGAATCATAACCTATCAGATAGATTTCCAATGTAAAAATAAAATAAAAATTGTCAAATATTCATCAGGCGTCAGACAAAGTGTTAATCCGAATTTCATCGTATGACTATAATCTGATTCAACATATAGTAAACTGAATCAATATGCTTAGACTAAATTCAACCATCTGATCTGTCGATTATCTATTGATATGTGGTCTGAATTACTAATCCGAAGAGAGCCTTGTCAGAAGTTAGTGCTAAAAACGGCTGATTTGATTTTGAAATAACAATTTCTGGATAATTTCTGAGAACTCTTTTACGGTAGTATAACTTAGATTTCAGGATCAATGCACATAAGTTGATTTTTTTTACTTTAAAATTGGAATACCACTCATTATTATTATTATTATCAACATTTCGTTTATTTCACATTTCGTTCAAGATACAATCCGTGTTAAGTAAGCATATAGAACAGGACACAGTAGAATCCCATTTGTGTGGGTCTTACCCTACTGCTTACGCAAAGTTAATCGAAAAATAAAATAGTAGTTGTTAGCAAGTAATTATGTTGGTCAATTTTGACACTGGTTTTGAAACAAGTTAACAAATAGGCAAGTCGGACTAATAATAGACTTTAGTTTCATACACACATAATACAGAGACATCCCTCAACTCTGTGGAACTCGGTTTCAAACACTGGGCATTGCAGTTGATTATCAAGCAACATATCACAAACACTTTTTTTAAAAAATAATTTGGCATTTGGTAATGTTTAAAAATTGTCATCTAACGTAAGCCATAGACTAGAATTAACCCACTGTCATACGCATTAACCGTCCATCGAAACGTACTTAAAGCGCTCAATTATTTAAGAGAAAATGATGAAAATAGCAATGAGAATTGTAAATTCGGTTTAATATTTTGTGTTTGAAAATTCGAGAGAATCTGGTCAAGCTTATTTGGGACTTACAGACTTACTTGTTCATAAATGACAGAAAGATCTCCATTCGATCTCCATTGCTGCTTTCTCTGTTGTCTTTTTAGTCGAAGAGTGAAAGCTTTTAACGATAAATACACTAGATAGCTACGATGAGTATTAGTCTTTAGTCTCGAGGTTCATGCATGAGCGGTTGGTACATTTTAGGTTTTTACGATATCATTCTTCGATCTGAATAATTAAGTGAGTCAACTATGCTGCAAACTAAGAAGGAAAGAAGTTTTGATCCGATGAAAGCATAGTTGTACCTTAAAGTTGAAATGTCGTTCCACATGCTATGTGCCCAAATGGATTTAAAGGGACACGGCACACACCTTACGGGCCAGAGTAGGTTAGTCAGATTTGGCTGCATTTTGGATATGTTATTGTGGAATATTTTATGTATGTAGACTCGCTGAACAAATTTTGCGGAGGTCCCAACCCGAAAAGTCTAACCGTTTGGCCAGAAATATACAAGGTGCATGTGCTATGCCCAGGGTGTAGTACAAGCACCTTGTTTGTTTCTAGCGGCCAAACGGTTCGGCTTATCGGGTGTACGGTACAACCGTCACAAAAGTAGGTCTTTCTTGGGCATATCTTAAAATACAGTCAAATTTGACTTGCCTAGTCTGACCCGTAACGTGTGTCCGGTGTCCTTCCTGACGGTTCATCTTCAGTGGACGATACGCCTGACAAAGCTTCTTCCACTTCATCCTTACAGCAGCGGCTCATAAGAAAGGCGAGACAATATTATTAACGTAATTTCTTGACGAGGAACATTTGTGGCAACTAAACCTAAGTTTTCGATAATTCTAAACTCGGGCTATTTTTACCAGAACAATAATGTTGTAGCTGTATAAGATGGTGGTCTCAAATTGAATCAACATTTGGTAACGCAAAAGATCTTGGAACAACTTCTTTTCACGAAAACGAATAACTAAAATCGAAACATCAAGCAGAATGAATCGCAGCATCTTATAAAAGTTTAATGTTTGTGCTGATAAAATATTTATAGAAGAGTATTTCGCTGCGCTTATAAGTATCGATGCTACTCTTTAATGTTTTATCCTATTGCGCGGCACAGCGCATCGTATTAAAATTTGAGATAGTCAGAAAGATAGAAATTTGTTTGGCTCAAGAGGTGTGCTTTTCTTTATTTCCGTGACTATTTTCAAGTTATCTCGTTGTTGAAAGATTCAAGTGGAGCAGGTTTCCCCCAAGATACCCCGAGTAGGAGTATGAATTGTCAGCTTTTTCTAATCTCCCTGAGACTTTTATTTGAGGATCCAAAAAAGATATTTCTTTAAAAACAAATAACATATTCTAGCGCACAAATCTAATCACGATATACATTTTCTAAGGAAATGTTTCTCAAATATGGGCAACCTCAGGCCGTGGAAAATGCAAATCAAACTGTACACCGTTGGGGTTGTGTGCTCATTTTCTGTTACCGAAACGGTATTATTTATGAAGCAGCAACCTACAGTTTTGTCGGACATGCAAGAAATCCGAGGAAATTTCGTCAACTTGGTTAGAAGTCATATGTTGTGTAGACCAAAAGTTGTTCAAAATAGACGGACCTGGTAGGAGTGGTAATTTTTGTGATGTAGTTAGTCAGGTCTTCGAAATGAAATAATATTCGGTCTAGGAATATATTTCGAGCCCAGCCAGTTTAATATACACATTAAGTACTTGGTGCTTCACGTCAATTATTTAAGTGATTTCGTCGAAAGCTCATTGTTTTTTCATCTTTTCTCTGGAATTCGAAGGCCGTCAGCACGGTTTATGGCCCGAGTGATCCCGGATAATTTAAACAAGAACCTTGAAATAATTCCTAATGCTATTGTGTGTTGGATTTAATTTTCACAGGGAAGGATGTACTGCGGACATTTTCTCCTGCACTCATATACTCGTTGCTTATATTAAAGGATTGAGCGAAGAAGATCTCAATTTTTCCAATTCAACAATTCCTGGTCCTCGCACACTATCCAGGAGATGGAATATTCCACAGCAAAACTATTCATTTACTTTAGTGAGGGACTTGAACCTGAGTGTAATTTTATCTGAGCTACAGGACAGTATGGAGACACAGACTGAGTCATTTTCTGCTGCAAATTTGAAGGATGCTTTAAGGATTGGAACACTTCTACCTAATCCTCAAGGATGTGTTTACCCTTCTGAACTAATGTGTGTGGATTTTAATATGACTTATGCAACTCCATATGGTCCTCTTTTTCCTTGCTTTATAAACAATGCAAATGAAACCATTGTTGTGACTACAATTGATAAACTTGGTGCGATTAGAAATATTTTTTATTCCTTCATTCCCCTTGTGTTTGCCAGTGCAATTTTTACATATTTATTTTATCGCGTTGGCCTTATTTGCAACAAAAATAACTCGAAAGGAAAATCTGACGAGGAGAGCGCAGAAGGGGATGAATTTGGCAGTCCACAGAAGAATCAAGGAATAAACGTAGCAAGAAATGTTGATAAGAATGGACAGGCCGTTAATGGTGCTCCCCCGGGAATTAAAAAGAAACTCAGAAAGAAATTTCTTCCTAAAAGAGAAAATTCAAGTAAAAAGAAAAGGAAAGGAAAACTGTTTAATAAGAAGAATGTATTGTCAGTGAAACAACAATTATCTCTGAAAAGTCCTAGCTCGTCAAGACGGGCACCAAGTATTTCAATAGCACTATCATCTGAGGATGGCTTAAGCAACGCACGTCAATACAATCAACGAACTTCTGTTCATATGGCATGAGAGAATTTTACTAGAAAAGATTACGGACGTCTGCATACTTAATAAACACTATTTCTTGGAGAACTATTGTTCAGTCATTCTCGTTCTTTATCGCGTAAGTAAATCTAATTGCAGGGGTTTTCATAAGCATCCAAACAACGTATGACTTCACAATTGGATTGACCCAGTCTTAATTAGGTTACGAAAATTTAGTCTATTTGGCAGCTTTGATTGTCCCGTAATCCGATACTGTTAATCTTAATTGGATACGAGAAGTCAAGCTGGTTTAATAAATGTCGGTTCCAATGGAGTAGATGATCGAAATCCGAACCCAATAATTAAAGTTTTCCCGTGGTCTATGCGGATCGGGTTCGGCCGTCACTCATTTATATGACGGGCCCAAATTCCGAAACAAAATCGTCGTATTCGTGTATGGCACTATCGAAATTCTGTTCATATACTTACAAACATAAATCTTAACACAATACACAACATAATATTGCCAATTTTCGTCTAATTCCGAAATCCGGTGTTAAAGGCAATATTAATATTTTCTGTCTGGGTCCCAAAAATCATTGAGACCTGCTACGGCTAATTTTTACGCTTTCAAATTGCATTCGGGGAGGAACTGATTGAAATCTAGTTGTGATAGTAACACGGCGTGGGGTTTACGTCCATTTCATCATTCGAATGTTTCGAATAATGAATTGAAATATAATTTAAAATTAAATCAAATTATATCTGCATTAAATTAATTTAATTCGATATAATTTCAAATTATTTATTTGATATTGTCTGTACTCTTCTGATGGGTACTTGCTTCTTCGATTCTTCGAAAACGTTCAACCCTTTCAGTCTATAGTTTAGATGCCACATAATACATTTAATTAGGACTAGAATTGACGACACTCACTGATGAATCACTGTTTCATCTATGTTGTTTACTTTGTGTGAGCTATGGAGTTAATGACTTAAATTATCCATTCCAGTGAATCCAATCCAACTTCATTTTATATTCTTCAAATCAAGTCAAACATGAAGTTTACATTTGAAATTGATGCAATGTTGCGCAACCTGAACCTGACAAGTCGGTTCCAAATCAGAGTCAGAGAATTCTTTATTAATGTCCTAATGTTCCATATCCAAATAGTTCAGTATAATATAATACCCTTTGAAAAAAAGTCAAAGTCTTAGAGTCACTTGAAACGAACTTTGGCGAGGTCAAAAATGACCTGACCTGATCTAACACAACCTTGATTAGGTTAGATCATTTTTGCCTTAACCAGAGGTCGTTTCAGACCAAAAGAAATAATATTTCAAAACTTTCACTTGGTCTCCTTGCGGGGAACCCAACTCAAATACCCATATTGGGCAGTTAAATCATCATGCAAGGTGAATACACGGAGAAAACGTAAGAAAGAAACATTACAAAACCATTTACAAATTGGTAGACTTAATGATAGAAGAATTTCATATACTATTGTTTTCCCCCCTTTCTTTGTTTTATTTTTTCGCTCAGACAGATGATATTCTTTAAGACCATTCGTAAATACAAAACACGAGGAGCACATTTAGATTATTAGGTAATTGCGTACTGAAACTGTTGCATATTTTTGGAGAACGAAGAATGTAATATACTTCGGAGGAGGTAGTCAAATTTGCACTATATTTATCGCTAGTTAATCACTTAATCACTTTAAACTCTCAAAAGCTGGGTCGTTAAGCCCAGGACAGATGTCCTGTTGCAGGAGTCTTGATCACCATAGCGTGACCATCCACTGTTTGTATTTGCGTTTCTTATCCCAGCCTAATTTGTGGATTAGTGTTCCTAACATTAAGCCAACAACTCATGACGTTTAGGTTCAAGTATTTTTGAGGTATGCGGAAGGTATGGGAAAACTAATTGGCTAAGGTTAAATAAAGACAAATAATACGATATCCACAGTTCTAATTAGTGAAGCCAAAATGAATTTTGAATCAGTACACTTTGACCGAATATTCACAATAATAGAAGTTCATGAGCTAGCTGGAGAAGACCTACCCTGAAATTGTAGCCATGGGGTTCGAAATCAAGACATAATGTCACTATTCTACTTTCTCCATTACTGAAATGGAGAAAGCTTACAGAAAAAACTGGATCTAGTTTACAACCAGTCCCTGGGTTAATATTTAAAGTTTTAGCGTAAATACAGGGTGTTCCCGAAAAAGCGCACTATTGTTTGTTTTAACTTTGGGCTTGGATACTAATAATAAACTGCGAGCAGTGAAGATGCGAAAGGCGACCGGATAGGAAAAAAGAGAGAACAACGTAATAGACAGCC
>JAQGCA010003793.1:0-11238 GCA_034698945.1 Protaphorura quadriocellata
TAACATACATGGATGAGCTCGAAAAAAGTGAAATATACATTTTGAAGAGAATCGAATTAGAGTAGAGGATCAAAAAGCAGCTCTACTCTAGACTCTATAAAATGCACATCTCACGTTTGGCCAGAATAGGTTAGATCGATGTTGAACAAAGTTTTGCCTTTTGCGTTTGGAATCTCAATGTACAAACATACTTCTTTATATTAAAAGAAATGAGCTTAAGAGCGAAGAAAGATAAATGACTTCATTTTGACAAAAAATTTCAAATACACTAGTCTACAGAAAACAGAACACTATATTGAAACCACACTACACAAAAATGTACAACTAATAATGTGTTACCTTGACTATTGACTCTCCGGGTTTTTGACCCTGGTGTTCGTCATATTCTTCGGCGATTAATTCCTCCGAATCGATGTCCTCCTGTTCATATTGACCTTTCTCATCTTTGGTCGAGAACCATCCCCACAGACGCTCAATGAAATCCAAAACTTTTCTTGGAAGGTCGAGTAGATTTTGGTAGATTGACCATGACTGTTCAATGAGCGCCGCCAAAGCATTCTTTTCCGAATGTAGTGTCGCCACCGGAAAAATGGTTGGGTCCTCTGGAAGGATCTCCGATAACTGCAAAATTTGATATTATAAATTACTTGGTCGGAACGGAATAATCGGATATCGTTTTCCTAAAAATTCTCAACATAATCTACGGAATTAGCGAGACCCGAAGCGAAAGCTTATCTACATAAATAACATGGAAACCAACTGAAGTGACCCTTCATCCTAGACCCGCCATTCACTTTTTCACACCAATACGAATACTCTGATATGAAAGAAGTTAAAAATCGTCTTCACAAATGAAGTACTTCTTTTTTCGCGGTGTTTTATTTGTTAAAAAACACTGGTTTGTAGTATTTCTAATACTATTTAGGAATACCTATAGGTCGTCCAACACACGGTGCATTGGTATCCTAAAACAATGGGATCCTTGGTCGTTAAACTCGGTTCAATTGCTATCCTACTACTAGGGATACCCATGGGAGGTCCAGTTAGCTTGAAACGCTTTCCTTTCCTGCTACTAGGGGTACCTATATTGGTGGACCAGTTAAATTGAATTGCTTACCTTACTCGGGGTACCCATATTGGTGGTCAACTTAGGTTGAATTGCTTTCCTACTACTAGGGATACCTATTGTCCAGTTAGGTTCAATTGCTTTCCTACTACTAGGGGTACCTGGGGGTGGTGTAGCTACATGGTGTCTAAGTATGCATTGACAGTGAGAATAACTTTCTCGAATTAAATTCATGTTCGGAGACAGCTGAAGAAAAAGTACTGCATTTGTGCAGACGACTTTTAACTTCTTTCATGTCATGAGATCCCAATTAGGGTAAAAAAAAATATACGACGGGCCAAGGTAGTTAGAGCGCCACTTCAGGTGGTTCCGTTGTAAGATTTCCCTGGATTCACCGCTGTTAGACCCCAGTAAGTAGTAAGTATAAAAGTTATGACCTACCCTGTAAATATAATTAACAAATTAATTACTCACCTTATCCAGATGTTCCGTCGCCTGAAGTTCCTTTTCTGATTCGAATTGTCCAATCCGTAAACAAGTGTCGTCATCCGTTGTCCAAAGCCGCAAGTCGTCGCCGGTCAAGTAAGAGAGTACGTCAGGGTCAAATCCAGTTGTTGCCGAGTCGTTGCCTCCAAGGGACGTCAGAGATGCTTGCTTCGCGACGAACAGGTGGTAAGTTGTTCCGAGGTTCGCGAAGACAAGCAGATGAAGCACTTGGAGGACGACGATTGCCACATCCTTCAGGGGTGGGACTGATGACGATGGTCCACGGGCGTCCTTCGGATGTGGCTTCTGCCTCAGTAGCATAGGGCTGGGCTGAGGCGCCCCAGATGAAGACGAATATGACGAAGATTTCATTTCTGAGAAAGTGGAGAGAGAAGATGTTACCGGAACAAAAGTCTGAACGGGTATGAAGAAATGGCAGAGAATATTCGCTGACCTCAACTCTCCGTATTTCAAAAACAATCAGCGGTAGGTTGCCTAGGGAAAATCTGTCCTCGGTTTCAGATTTCAGTTTGGATTTGAAATTAATTTATGAGTGTGCTAAGCGACGGCGGTAGTTATGTACCCCGTTCTACTGTGATGTGCAGAGTTGACGTCAAAACCGCCACCACCAGGCAGCACTAGAAATAAGCCTACAATAATTCTTAGTAAGTACGCAAATTAGAACATAAAATTCTCTCAATTTATTTCAGTTTGGCAGTCCGTTTTGAACAATCACACTTCCAAATTACGTAGAAAATATCTTCGTTTATTAAAATGATAACCACTACTACGTTCTATAACGTAGCCTTTATCTCCGAGTATCTCTGCACTTAGTATGCTTTACAAAAGAGTTTTACAAATAACATTATTTTTTTAAGAGTTGAATTCAATAAGAACAAATTGGAAGTAAGTCTTCATCGCAATCGTTTTCATCCAGGTCAAGTCCATTCTCGACGTATGTACGTGGATGAGTTGAAGGAAACCCAGAATGACCACTGGACAAAAGAAAAAGTTTCTCCTTTAACAGATGTCGGGATTTCCCACAAGGAATGAGAGAACCGTCCGCCTAAACAAACGAAACATAAATTGTTATCAAATATGCGGACATGGGTCAATTACATTCAGAATGTAATTAATTCCAATTCAGGCAATTACAAACTACAACCTATTGTCAGTATGTAATTAATTATAATTACAATTGCACAAGAGAACTTCAAAGTAATTTCCTACAATTACATGGAGAACAGTTAGAAAGTCATTAGATACAATTATAATTGCGTAATTGCAATTGAAAATTGAATTGCAATTCAAATTCAAATTGAGATCATTTATATGTTTAAAATATTGACGCGTCGTCGCATTGCATTTAATGGTAAAACAATTGTTGTATGAGTTAATGAAAAAAAAAGATTCGATTAACAATTACAATTACATTCCGAAGTATTCAATTACAATTACGAATTGCAGGCTAGATTTCTGAACGTAATTAATTAGATTACCAAAATAAGTTTCAAATATATGTCTTCTGTAAGTTATCTGACCAGATCAGAAAATCATATATACCTTGGATATCTATATCAGTTCGATCGAATACATTAAAATAATAATAATATAGCATATGTTTCAGATGAATATTTTGCCAGTTATCTGACAGTTATGTAACAGCAACGCGTTTATACAAAATGAATTCAGTTATCTGATCAGGTGTTGATCTGATTAATCTGATGTGTTGAACTGAGAAACATTACTCATATAAGTCATAATATAACAGTAATCCGAAATGTTTTACTGACTTGAATAACTTCAAATAAGTCTGCTGGAGTGGCTTTTGTTTTTACTCTAGAAGGTTGAACGGGGATTGAACACGAAGCTTCTAGAGCGACAATTCTATCCTGGTCTTGGCTTGGAAATATTCGTATAAATCCTCCAATTTCTTCAGGCTCTGCTCTAAAAAATCCCAGAAAATAAGTCAGAAATATAAAATTGTAACTACCCCAAATTCGAGTTTAAGCAAAAAAAAATTGAGATTTTACTTTTTATCAAAGTTTTCGACATATGATCCTCGTGATAAGTACGGATTTGGAGGTGTATCACCAAGTGAGTCCCTGGCGTCTTCTTGAGCCATAATTTCTTTCCGTCTTTTCATAAGGGACGTCAAGATTTTCTTCATATGAGCCTGGAAACATCAAAATAACAAGAATTCTGGTTGTTGCTGGTTGTGCAATTAAGACAGAAATTGCCAGACTAAATTACAGAACCTTACATGGCAAGATTTTACAATTAGGTCAACTGCTTCCGACTCAATAGTATTTATTCCTTTGGACCAGGCTTTCAGTAATAATTTTCCTTGAACGCTAGGATTGCAGGTAAGGTATGGCTGATCAGGACCTTTCTTAGGAGCGAAAAATTTCGCAAGCTTCGGGTCTTTGGCTATATGTTCTAAAGATTGACAGGTCAAAACGTTAGTCCGATTACGCTCATACAAATCCTAATTCACCATAATTTATAGATTTTCTTACTATTCAGTGCAGTAGGGATGTGAGTAACATCATGAATAATGTTCGGGTATAATTTTTTCCTCTCAGGTGTCCGTATAAAGCGTCGAATAAATCCTTCGGGGAACCGAGTCTGTAGAGCAATGAGATATCAAGTTTGTAATATATCATCTTCGAAACTCAAGTTCAGGCCTCGGAAATGTTCCATTACCCGGTTACAAAGTAATTCGGAGGCGAGAATTTGTTTTTTCGGAGGAGGACGTTTTTTTTTTTTAGTCATCGATTTTATTTTGTTGGTTCTTAGGGTTTTTGGTAATGCAATAGTACTGCATTTATGAATAAATGTGAACGAAACTTTGGTTGGACTTTTTTTTTTTTTGGTCATATCGTTTTTCGGAGTGACATAATCGCCGCCATTTTGAAATTCGGAGGGATGGAACATTTCCGAGGCCTGCTCAAGTTGTAGACAAATTGTAATTTTGTCGCACTTACATCTTTTGGCTCTGCAGGTCTGACCTTGTTCACGATTGCCATCAGCCTATACCTTTCTATCTCAAATTTAGAATTACTTGTGACGGATTTCCTCCTCCTTTGGACAACTCGCTTGACTATTGCAACGTTCTGGTTCTGACAATTTGACTCATTAGACGGCGGTGGTTCAAGAGACAAAGTTGACGGATTCTGACACTCGTTGAGAAGTAAAAACATGAATTGATTATGTAATCGTAGAGCAGTTCCATCCAGAAATGGAAGAACGTCCAAATCAAAGTCATCTTTTGAGCTCTGTAAAGTGATAACAGTGGAAATGTAAATCTCTATTACTAAATTATTCTCGTAATTTCTAGAATATTTCATGGTCAAGACATGAAAGTTCGAACGAACCGGTGGTATTTTGTCGGAGGAAATTTTTTTAACCGTCTAGTTCCTAGGTCCGGGGTGGTATTTTGTAATTCTGGTGTCCGAACATTTTGCGAGGTTTGCATGACCCATCATTAAAGCGCGCGCACCGTCCCGCTTCTCGGTTCGGATTAAAATATTAATCTTATTAAAGTACCCAGTAATTAGCCTATGACTTTATTGGAAGAGTGGACACTTTCTTAAAAATCTACCGCTAATATTTTCAAGTACAATGAATACGGCCAAACCTATAATAGTCCCAGGCGACTAGATTTGGGTGCCAAAAATGTATGGTGTCGTGGTAGCTGGGGTTGTCTGAACAGAGACAGGTTTTCAGTGTTTCATAATTAATTAGTAATCATAATAACTATCTCACCTTCTGACTGAACCAATCTCGCAGACTTGCCATGTATCTGTACAAAAAAGAATACCTATATTATATCAAAATCGTTGAACAGATGGTAAAATAATTAGTGCCACTTAGATATTTCTTAAATTCTTCCTTACCAGAGCAATAAAAGGAATATAATAAAAGTACTACGTGAATTATACTCAAATTTAAAATAAAGTAGTAAAAGAGGGATTAAAAAGCTTTAACTTACTTTGCATGATTGTGACCGAGAACAAGTTGCATCGACTCTCGTATGGCAGCGATAGTGTTCATTTTAAAAATTTTGTGACCATTGACCCTGACCTTTGCCAGATCAAGACAAACTTGAAACCGAAGATAAAACCGTTCGGTCTTCAGGCAGGTACCGGTGAATTCTAAACGAACTTGAACTTGACCACTTCCTCTAAACAAAAATATAAAACTCAAATCTCAAAGATCGCCGCGCTTTCAGAACAGGAGGGCGTTCCACCTAAATCAGAGCGGGAGTTCCTAGATCAGATCAATTTTGATGTTTTTCTCTAGTGAAAAATTTTAGTGTTTCTGTTTACAAAAGTTTTTTTAAATCGTTGAAGACTCAGAATTGGACTTTAGGAATTCCTGGACATGGCTCCAATCATTTGACCTTGAGCTGTTGACCTCAAGCAAAATAAATAAAAACAAGGAACCTCATTGGTCTAAAATTCTTAATAGTCGGTCGGGTGTCGGGTAACTTCCAACTTCTGGAAGTTATACTTTACTTATATTATACACAATTGCACCGGGTCAAAGGGCATGGTCAATTTGAGAGTCTGTAATGCATTATCACTTAAATCTCCACATTACGTTAATTGTAAAACATTCCATAGAAAATTACTAAATTCGGCAAAAAAATAGACAATTTCAAAATACGAGTTAAATCCACCGAGTAGGTAATTAGTAATTCCGTGAGATTTAAGATGCCGCAGTACAAAATTTTGAATTGATTTCACAACAATTCTTAAAAATTCATTTATTTTACTTCGAAATAATTACAAATGATAAAATAATATTGCGCCAATGGGTAGTCCATTCAATTAAAAATTTCAGTTCAGCTGAGCAAAACGCAGTAAATATGTTTCGTAATTTAGTTTTATTTTTAAGGACTACAGGGCTTCTAAACAAATCTAGAAATTGTGCTGAAAGTTTTATTTTTCAAAAACCTATTATACTTTGAAAATTGAACTTTAAAAATTGATTTACGTGATCTAAATCTGATCTGAAGAACTGATAAAAAAAATTCTATATTTAATAAATTGTTGAATGGCATAACTTAAGTATGACCTTAACGTCTAAATGTATACAGTTGTCTCCCGCGTAGAAAACCGACTATATTGATTAAGAATGTTTGATTTTTAAATATTGGGAACTTGTATTTCGCCAGCGGATCCAATAATGGTGATTTGACGTATCGTCTCAACGATATGAATTAATTAATACTCCACTTCCATTCTGTGTTTTCGATTGAGAGAAACGAGCGAAATGATCTTAAGAGCGCGATGGTAAGTTTCGGGAACTAATTATTTGTTCAATGTTCATTTGAAAAGTAATAATGATATTTTGCTTCAAATCGCAGGAAAGGAATTTCGAATAAGAAAATTTTCCTCTCCGCTGCGATTCTGATCCTCCTCCATATAACATTGACTTCTGGGCAAGAAAATGACATTGACACGAGAAGTGTTGAGACTGAGGTTTTTACAATAGAAGAGAGCATACGGAAAATACCCAGTCTTGATGACCGAGTGGACCTACGGAAATCTCTTGTGTGGGGTCCCGGCTTATATCCGCATTTTATTGTGTTGCCCGCCCGGTATTTTTACATTCATTTCGTTGGAAGCGATGGGCAAAAGTAAGTCTTCTCAGTTGAATTTTAGAAACTTAGAACGGTGGGAACTGCCCAGAACGACCACCTTCTGCATTTGTTGACCTAATTGAACAAGTTAGGTGTTCCGTCAAGGGTGAGAGGTTGAAACGCTGCTGAATGCTGAACCAGTGGCAGTCCAGTTGTGTTTATTTAGCAGGTGGTCACTTTGGCGCGTTTCAGTGTTAATTGCGTAAAGAAACAATCATCTTTTCTGTAATTGTACACAGGCTTAATGAATCCAAGAGTGTAAGCGATGACCTCAAAGTTCGGATTGACTGTAACGGTGACCGGGAAGTGTGGACACAAGTACTGAATAAAAAGGACGGTGGATTCATTATTCGCTACAAAGTATTCCAATCTTGTTTGTCTGGATTTCGAATCATTGTTACATTTCGTAGCCAGCACATAGCCAATTCCCCATACTTTATTAACGGTATTCTCGATTTTTGATGGATTCTAGTTCACTCTAGATCAGTCCGTCAGATCATGTTAATGTCTGTTTTTCTCTACCTTTTTTGCAGTTCCGGTTCATTCAGACATATGTAATTGTCCGCGGTTTCCAGCAAATGTTTGGCTTCGGAAATTGAAATGTCCAGCTAAAATAAGACAAATCGAGTCTGACCTGGCGCCATTCCCACATGAATCGGTGGACTTTGAAGACGTTCTCGCTAGAGCGATAGACAGATTTCATAGACCAACGTCACATAGCTTCTGCCATTATGTCATCAAAGACAATCAAGTAATTCGTTGCACATAATTGATTAATTGTAACTCAAGTCATCCAGAACTAAAACTATTGTTATATTTTTCTCCAGATACATCGGAAATGCTACGGGGAACATGTCGGTTTTCATATTTTCCCAGATGCGATTTTGGTATCAATTACAAGGAAAATGTACCTTAATGACATGGAGTTCATTATCAATCTGGGGGATTGGCCACTCATCGACGTTGGAAGAGTCCAACCACTCATTCCAATATTTTCTTGGTGTAAATCCAACACGACCGCGGACATTCTATTACCAACATATGAACTAACTGAGGCATCCTTGGAAGGAATGGGAAGGTATTCGATATAAATTAATAATTAGTCTACTCTGCTGAAATTGGGAGTCCAGAATAGAATTCTCATAACTCTTGGAATGTAAGTTTTCATTGTTTTGCCCTTTCTTTTCCTGACTGGTGCAGGCGAAACGTCCTGACAAGGGAAACTTATTACAACCTCGCACTCCCACCAACCATGCGCTAGGCGAAACGCCGTTTCCGTTCCTTGTCAATGAGTATACAGAGTGATCCGAATTCCCATCTTGTAAACAATTGTACGAGAAATCCCATCTCCAATTTTGTACCAATTGTATTGTTTCTTATTTCCAGAGTTTCGTTGGACGTAATGACCGTCCAATCCTCAACGGATAAACCTTGGGAAGAGAAAATTCCAAAACTATTTTGGCGAGGACGTGATTCTCGGACGGAGAGACTAGACTTAATCAAGCTTGGACGTGAACATCCAGACTTATTCAACGTATCCCTCACAAATTTCTTTTTCTTCAGAGACAAGGAGAATATTTACGGGCCGAAAGCCCAGCACGTTTCTTTTTTCAAGTTTTTTGATGTAAAAAGTGACACTTTAATAAATTAATTTCATTCTTGTGACCATTTTATTTTGACATTCCATTGCAGTACAAGTACCAGCTTAACATTGACGGAACCGTAGCAGCTTACAGATTTCCATACCTTATTGCGGGGGATTCTGTCATTTTGAAAACAGATTCTGTTTATATGGAACACTTTTATGGAGATCTAAAACCTTGGATTCATTATATTCCGGTCAAATCTGCACTTACCGATCTGGTGGATAAAATCAACTGGGCAAAAAATAACGATGCACAAGTTCAAGTGATCATTGCTAATGCACGAAAATATGCTCAGGAGAATCTCATGCCGTTGGACGTATTCTGCTACCATGCCACATTATATCATGTAAGACAGACTAATTAACTAATCCAAGTACGTCCTAATCATTCCTCAAATCGGAATCCGAATTGAAGTTAAGTCCTTTCTCCTTTGATCAAAATTCTAGTTTGATTAAGGTAGGGCCGTCGAAATCCAAATTCGGAACTCATCCGACCGACCGAAGCTGAAGTTAATCCTGTCATATTCTTTCGGACTAGCATTCTCACATAGCGTGGTAATTGTCGGTATTGCAGCTGATGCTGAATTATTGAATATGTTTGTTTTATTAACAGGAGTGGTCCAAACGTCTGAAATCTCGCGTGACCGTCCAGTCCGACATGGAGCTTGTTTCTCAGCCAAAACCATCGCGACCAACTGTTTGCGAATGTAGTCCGCAACCCGTTGACTCGTCTATCGAATCTAAGGATGAACTTTGAGATTATTCTGTAGTCAATATTTAAGACTGTCTGTCAGGTACTTCATTCTTCCGGTATAGTAGAGTAGACTAAGACGTGTATTACAATCAAAGTCGCCTAATTCCAGTCTGGCTCAATTTTTAAGTAGAAAGACGAGGTTGTGTGAGATATGTTGTCATCGGAATCGGAACACACATTTTCTTTGCTTCCGGTGATACGTTGATGTTTGACGCATAAATAAATTATGAAATGTTATTATTATTTATTATTGGAGCTTATTGTTAGGTTTTTAACAGTCAATAGCTAATTTAATTATCTCCAGTGTATTGTAAGTTTAGGCATGCCTTGCTCACACGAACTCGCTTTTGCTCAACTAATTCGGCCGTTTCTTGTAAGTTCGAAGTGAAGTGAGTAATGGAAACATTGTTCGGTGCCACCTTAAGTAATAAGTCTAAGTAATTAGTAATAATTTCTCTAATTAGTAATTTTATTTAGTGATATCCGGGACATCATTATCCTGGACATTCGCTATCGCTCAACAGGAAAAGAAAATAGCAATTTTTATGGCCGAGTTATTCACTTTTGTTCGCCCCTCTACTATTTAGTAGTGCGGATAAAATACTCGTTTTTAATGAAAACTGCATGTTCTCAACGTCAAACCTCAAAAAGACAACACTTCAAAACTTTTAGCTGTATTGACGTACCTTAAGAACTTACAAATTTTTATGTCTTCGTGCTTATAATTGGTGTGTGTAATGTAACTTTAATTCGTCAATAAATAGCGTCTACGCCGATACGCATAGTGGAAGTCTAGACTAATGCTGACTATAAACGATCACGAAATATATACAGAAAACGATGAGAAACTGGAAAAAGGTGTCAGAACATTGAATTTAACAAGGTATAGCTTTGAAGTCAAAGTATTATCCTCTTTGTTTTTAAGATACCATATAAGGTTAAAGACTTATGTCATGCCACTCCAACCCGAAGCCCCCTTGAAGTATTTGGCCCAATTGGTTGATCCCTTTTCATCTTGTGTACGGAACTGAACAAGGACAATTACATAGGTCATGATGACGCTGATTATCTGGAACAAATATTCGGAATCGTTACAATGTATCGACGGTTTGCTTGCGTGTTATGCGTAAATGTACAGGGTTTTTCGGAAATCAGAACATTTCAGTTGTTTCTACAAAATATGATTTTGTCCGAATACCCCAACCGCAATACTGTAAGAGGGGATAAATGTTATTATGAACTACCCTGCGGCCCACTGTTTCTGAGTTGATACTCATTAGCCTTGACTTACTGAAGTGACATTCTTCCTGCTCACTGTAAAGAATCCTCCAGCTCGTAAGCAAATATTTTCCGTGCTGACCGACTTCATCAGTCCCTTGAACTGTAAATGAGAAATGTTTAAGTAATGAATGATTTCTTTCGCCAAATTACGTAAATCGTGGACCGCATGGATTGCGACTTTCTCCCTCGTACAAATTGACGATAAGCCATCATATAAGTAAGAATGCGTGTCATCTCAAAACGCAGGACAGATAAACAGGTCCAGAGTACGACCATTAGTGCTTTTGTTTCTACCGATAACTGTGATAACTTTCATGACTCTTGAAAATATGGCTTGCATATGGGCAGGGCATATT
>JAQGCA010003794.1:0-11236 GCA_034698945.1 Protaphorura quadriocellata
CTCCGGACTAGCAACTGATTCTTGTAATTATGGAATTTGAATGGACAATAGATGGATGAAGGTATTTTTTTATTTTGTCATTTTTTTTAATAAGATGTTGTAAACAAGAGGACTATAATGGAATTACAGGAAGATTACGTAATTTAACTCACATTCACAACGAAAAATTATTTTACCTTTGAATACGAAGTAACCTTTTTATTATATATTTCATAAAATTACATTGACAAAATTTTGTGAACGGCCTTAGTTGTTGAAACAAACTAACCATTGATTCCTCACAAAATCGTTATTGTGATTAGAAACACAAACAAGAGTCTAATTACGGAGCTAAAACGATTTTCCATGTTACATGTACGACTTAATTCATGACTCCCTCCCAGGAAGTCATGATTCATTTTGGCGTAGATACAAGAGACTTAAAATCCACATATGTGTGTCCTTATTATAAACAAAAACCTCGTAAAAAATTCAGACTTTTTAATACTTGTAATAAATTTCGTTGGCTTAGGATGAAGAGTTTCATCAGTTGTACCAGGTTTGTTGACTCAAGGCGTATTAGGTAACAAGTTGGAATTCATCAACCCAAGTCTTCCTGAAGACAAATAACGATGTGCGTAATAGGGGGGTTCATTCCCATTTACCCCACTTGCATTACAGCCGAATCTAAGAGTTATTAGTGAGATAACATACATTTTGTAGAGATTTTAACATGGAATCTATTCATCGAGTATTATTCAGATTCGCCTACGTTAATAACGCGAAACTTTTTAAGCAAAACAAAATTAACCCGTCAGGAGTGTTTAGAGGAATTTTGATTATTTCTCCATAATTCTTGATAGCCTCGAAGTGCGGTCGACCCTGGATATTAAAAAATAGAAGTATTGTCATTAGTTAACGCACTCGTGCCATTTTCCTTTTGAAAATCGGTTGCTCTCCTTTTGAGAAAGGGAAGGTACCCCTAGTAGTAAATGAAACGTTTAACGGAGAGAAACCTCCAACTGGCAGCTTCCAGATTCGATAGCAGGGGGTGTAAAAAGTTGTGAACCACCCTATATGTGAAGACAGGACTCAGGAAATACAAGTGGCAGTTGTTGAAACTTGGAGTATGAACGGTACAAGTATGAGGATCGCAGCATCCGTCTTTTCCTTTCTTTTTATGAGGTTCATAAAATATGCTCTCAAGTCTCGAACTCTTTGTAATTTCCTGTGTAGAAAGTGAACAAAACGGGCGGATGCGGAACCAAAGTATGTAAATACAGCTAGGAGGGAAAGTAAACTAAAACGAACTTGATTCCCCGGGTTTTAGGTTCGGATGGACCTACGTACACATGTTACCCGGACCCATACTCCAAAATTCTGGATCATGTAAAGAAATTTAATGCTTGCACAGGCACAACCGACTCAAGCCAGCTTTTTGGCTTTGGGCAAATTTTCCGCGAAAGTATGTAATATGTAGTATGTAGATTCAACGTACCACCGTCTGAGTCTGAAGTCATAGTCATACCTAGTTAAGTACATTGAATATTTAATAATGCAGTTATTACTCTCGTTTTTTGAGTTTTTAATTTACTAAAAAGTTCCCCCGTTTTGACTGTTCAATGCATAATTTATTCAAGGAGTGAACTGGCTGTCTGGCTCCAAGCCTTGTAAAATGTAAGTAGAATGCATGAAATTATTCCCCGTAGATTATTAAAATGAAAAACTTACTTGGTTCTGTAGTAGTTGGAGTGCGTGGATTATGGATGGATCGTCTTTTAACGTGGTCACGTGGGCATTTTCTTATCTCCATTCCTGGAATTTGCATTACATGACATACATATGCGTGTACGGTAATCCATGTGCGTAAAACAGGTGAAAGTAGCTGAAAAGGTTAACTATTCATTCGAGACTCGACTTACAGTCACACCCATCTAAAACTTATTTCATTAATTTGTCTTTTGAATTTGAACGGACGAAAGAATTTATGAATCATCCGTATCACCTTTCAGTTACCATTTTATGAAGTGTTAAAATAATCGAATTCTACTGGATCGAGTGTTTACTACTTTGCTTACTAATATTGGAAATAATGACTTATATGTACATATTTTGTGTAAGTTTGAATTGTCGGGCAGCGGAACGGCCTCATCAGAGGATGCTGTCTTAGAAAAATAAAATAATATAATAATCTGTGGAGTTATATATTCCTGTGGGATTTGTGCGAAATTTTGTACGGCGTAGGATATAGATGTTGAACTTGTGAACTTTCTGTTCTGACGGTCAACTCACAACTCGTATTACAAGTTTTACAAACTGACATTGGAAAGGAATTCATGGAGCGAGTAACCTGAACTGTGCGTTTGTGTCCAAATTGCCCCTGAATTGCCTTCAATTTATTCAGTTTTAAAGTTTCGGTTTTACGAACTGATTGTTCAGCAGTCAACCGACTCCTCATGGAACTTATCTGAAAAAACGAATACAATGTTCAATAGGTCATTTAATACAAGGTTGTGTTCAAAATTCGGTAAAAAGTGAACTCTGTGATTACGAGGGAATTTCATTACGTAATGACCTACTCGTAACTAGTAAACGAAAAATAATTAAATTAAATTTATCGTTTTTCAATGCAGTTTTTTCTGAGTTTCATACGTTTTTTCATTTTGATTTTAGACAGTCTATACACATTTAAAAAAAATTTCGATGGGTTTTGAAAGGACCGTGCACACCAGGTTCACTTGATTATCGTACGTGTCACGTGTAATCCAAAAGTGTTTCTTCAAAAGTTGAAACATTTTTATAATCACCGGGGCTAATTGTAAGTCTGTACTTTGAGGTCGTGTGTAGAAGTTCAGATAAAATTGAACCTTCCAGGTCAGCCTCTGCAACTAACTAAAGCAGTCCTAGCCGGTGTAAAAGAGAAAGTACTCCAATTAACTTTTTCTGTCGCTGTAATCTGATGACATATCTCAAATTGTCCAAACCTGTACAGCAATACTGCCCAGTTAGCTGCTTTCTTAGGAAGCAAATAATCTATCAACAATTACTCGTCAGAGTCCCAAAAAATGTTAATGATTTATCCCTAATCACCTATGACTTTCCTGTTACGGTTAGGCTACTTCTGTAACTTTTGCGTACTGTCACCTTTTTCTCTTTGCTTAGCTGGAAGTAGATCTTGTATCAAACTGGGACATGTTTTCTTTTAATAATTTCCTGGTCACCAGCCATTTCCCTATATAACTTTGAACCGTTGTTCACAGAGAACTATTTTCTACACCGGTGCAATTATTCTCAGATCAATTGATCGACCATGGTGTTTACGCCTTTAAACCTAAGCACTCATACAGTCAACCCACCTCCAAAATTTACGAACAGATAAAACACATACACTGTAGACATTTGCCCGATTATTTTGGACTTCTAGTGCGCAGGACCTTCTTTGCAGAAATATAATCTTCATCGGCGACCACTACTTGGAATTTGACTTTTGCATTAAAATTTCCAAATGTAAAATGAAAGTTCGATTCTGATCTAACCAGTTGGTGAAAGTTCATGAACATTCTGAAATGTTCTTTTAACTGAGAAATTTATCGTAGAATTCTGGATTCACGTAAGTCGAAATAATTATCGAATGTTACTTCTTGATTCTCCCTCGAAAGAGATTTCGAAAGAGATTGTTATTCGATAATGGTCACTCTACGGAGGATAAAACTTTTATAATAAAATATATAATTCCGTAACAATAAAATGTTTAGATCGGAGGTTACATTTACTTTTCTGCGTCATTATTTTATTTCAGTTTTCAGTTATTCGACGGCATGTATTGAATAAAGGAAAGAAACGGCGAACTATTGTAATCATTACGATAATAATTTAAAACGTAATAAAAAAACAGCGACCTCAAATTTCACAAAATCTAATTTAATTTATTCGAATTGTTTTTTCCCTCCTAAATGTGATAGAAAGACGACACAATATTGTAGTACTATAATAAATACTCCCGTACAATGTAAAAAGAGTAATGAAACTTGTAAGACAAATTCTCACCAAAGCTTTGCGTGATTCATTAAAGTAATATAAATTAGTTTTGAACTAGAAATTTGAGTCATGGAACATCAGAGATGTAAACTCGAGACGGAAACAAGACTCTTGCTCATTCATTGTTTCGTGGAAACTCAAAATGCGAATGCCGATGGCAAACACAGACGTCGACGTCACCCTAAGTTGTTTATAGTCAATCGTGCGTGCGTGCCACGTTATACTTTCCTTGTTACGACCACAGGACCAGTCAAACAACCTGGGACTCCAAAAGGTTTCCCTGGTTGTTTTCTAGTAATGTAACTCTGAATTCAGAAATCAAGTCTTTACTGAGGCAGAAAGAGAAAGAGAAACGAGATGGAACCCCCTTTTTCCTTTCACCATTGCCGACACACAGTTTCGAATTCACAAGGTAAGTTAAAGTTGGACGAAGCTTACAAGAAAATTAATATTCGTGTCAAAACGTGATCAGTATGTTTTTTTGTCACAAATCTTAAGGTTCTGTCCACAGGTTAAATTATTTTCTGATTCTTCAATATTATTGCTATCGATTGGCGGCTTTGGAGAAGTTTCTGTGAACTATGTCTTAAAATGTCTTAAAAATTTCTAACAGTGAGCCAAAATTTATCTGCTCACAGACTGGTTGTATAGTTTGGGATACCCGTTGTATACACAAAAACGATTTTGACCAGCGGTGCGATGCTACTATTTATATTAGAACACTTGAAATTGCTGTCCTACACAAACATTACATCTGAATGATGTTCCTTGTGATTTCTTCTCCCTATTGTTAAATGTGAACGAGTGTCTGACTGGTGAAAAGTGGAATTGTATGCAGATCACGTCTGGGAGAAAACAGATATTTTAATCTCTGTCAGGATCTTATGTTATGGAGCCCAGAGTTCCGAATCCCGATTGACGTTTCAATTTCAAGCGTATTGAGCTGGACGTGCTTAGAATATTTCAGTCAGGAAGTTTACAGTCACTAAAGTGCATTAAACTGCTTTACTGTTCCTACTGAAAAAAAGTGTGAGGGTGTTCCTACAAATATGTACGTGTACAAGGCAAGGCATGACATCATGGCAAAAATCGGCAAATCCCAGTTTGCTCTAATCTTGATTTTGTTCTGTGCATTGTGCAAACAAATGACTGAGTCGTAAATTGAGACCTTTTCCAGGATTAATTCTAGTAGTAGGTCAAATGACTTTACAAGCGAGAACTTGCATGGAGTTTGTTCGCTCATTTCAAACTAGAGATTTGTAATCGGTGCGAACACGAAAGGGAATTTGTCACGCTTGAAGTTGATTCTCCATATCTTGATTCAATATGCAAAATGTATTGCAAGTCCGATTTATTCTGGATTTTATGGTCTCATAAACTGAGACACAAGTGACGTATGTATTAAATTGCATGGTAAATAATGTTCTTAGATAAGAGTGGTGATTTGTTTTAACAAAGTATGCTTCAGTGGGTGGCCAATCATATAGTACATTAGTGCAAGAATGCAATCTAAAAATCTATGAAGCTGAATTGCTCGAAATTGTAAAAATAGATTTCTGTATCGCAATCTCCTGTTGGTAATAAACTCAATAGGACTTAAAACGTCAGACACGTTATAACGTGTAACGGGGAACCCAAATACGATAATCACGTTTTCGTTTGTTTCTCAGTTAGCTTTCCAAAATTGCATTCACACAGAAGATAATTATTTAGCACATTGATTGTCTTACATTTCAAATACAATGACAGGATTTACTCCAGAACCTTCGAACTTAATTTATTTACGGCCTATCTTTACAGCATACAATTATGAAGATTCTCTACTGGTCACCTAGTTCGGTTGAAACTCACACCTCAGTGTGCGGAATTTATCAAGTAATTTTGTTTGTTTGTTTTTATTTTGTTCAGGTATTCAAAAATATACAGAAAACTATGTATAAAACTGGTATCAGATTGGTTCATCATTGGGTGTCGTAAATTCGACAATGTAGTCTTTTTCTGGTCACTCCAATATCTGTTCTAGAAAATTTATTTTATTGTACGAATAGAAAATAGACTGGACGTTACTAAACCTACTACAAATGTTTCCATATTTGTCGACAAAAGTTATTTAAAATGTTCCTCTCACGAACACTCAAGTGAGATATCAACCTGGACCAATCTCTACATATATTTGAAATACTTATTCCCTCTGGCATCCCTCTGGCAGTTGAACTGTTCCAAAAAATCTGTGGCTTGCTTAAAACGGGGATTATCTGCAAGCAGATCCAAATATGCCGCATAGAGGGTATCGCTAATTTTTTAATTAAACTCTAAAGACAATTTGTTGAAGCATTGCCGGTCATCTGCGATCTCCGTTTCATTCTGCGACAACATTGGGGTGGCGTCGCCCACATTGTAAATTATAAGACAAGTGGTGTTATTTGTGTGGCCAACGGCCAAGCCATACCGTGGAAATATGTTTAGCTCAAATATAAAATTTAATTATAAGATGTTATCGATCGTGTCTCGGGTTGGTTCTTGCGAGAAGCTCATTACTGACGACAAATTAATGACAAATTGTATCCTCAAGTCGGTACGCCGTAGTACACATAGTAGTGCATGAACAGACAGACCCTTATCATTTCGCTATGTGAAGGGTTCGATTCATGTGGTCTGACAATGCATGGTTGTTTTGAAGGTTTTTTTTTCACCCTCATATTATGTTCATTGATCGTTTTACTTTTCAGACACACTTGATTATGTGGCCGACTGTAAGTAAACATATATCCGCTGTATTTCTTTCTATAATTTTATAAGAGAAAGATTATTAATTTTTGGCAGATATAAATATGAATTTAATTGGGTGCCCCATTTGTTTTTAATTTGACTGAATAAGGATACAAAGTTGCAGATACGACATCTCCCGTTATCAGGACCATGAGGACATACCACATTTGATACATAGAATCCCAGTGATTGTGGTATTTGTTGAGAACCGTAAATCTACTCCAGGAATTGCACAACACCCTTCAGAGAACACGAAGTTTGGAGTAAACAGGATATTTAGCATGCACGACCAAATTGTCGTATGTGAGAGTGTGTATGAAGTCCTGGTCTGTCCTGTGACATTTCCAAGTGGTTCCGTTTACGGCACTGCTAAACACCACATACTCTGTTGTACCCTCGCCATCTCATCTTTATTCCTCATTGTGGCTCCATAAACATGTTGAAGGAGTTTAATTGTGTTTCTACCCGGGTCTTTGGTCTTCGGATGGAACCATACACTCCCATATATATTCCAATCCAGTCACAGTGACAAGTCCCGGAGACAAGAGGTTTCGCTGATTTATTTAGTCAAGGCATTTTTGGCAAGGAACTGACAGGGGCATATGTCTCCTTGCCTCTTGCAATTTCACATTGTGTCACACGTTCCGTTCCATTGGTTTGTCTTCAAGCCCCCCGTATCTAACCCGAAAACCAGAACTTATTTCATGCCATGGACCATCGGTATGTTGGAGACAATTTAGTATTAAATGATATTTTGAGCACTGATTTGGACAAATTCAAGCCACGAACATCTCTCACATTTGCCGTCAAGTAATGCAATGGTCAAACTTATTGGCAGAGAATGACTAGCTTTTAATTTGATTTAACAAGGTAGCCCCAGAAGTAGGGAAATTGTCTGCTGGAGGAACCTTATTCAAACCAGTAATACTTAATGACCTAAACATTGGAGTCAGACCAGGTGACCAAATCACAAACATACGGACCCCCGTGATTTATTTTCTACAAAGGTTTCCAAATCAGCATCTCAAAAATATTTACAAAATAACAAGAACACCTTATTTTTTTGGATCAGATGTGTGTAATTTTGAGAGATTTATTTCCATTTCCAATGCTAAAATATTTTATTTAGTGATCCACCCAGAAATTGCAGTCCATGAAACTTGGTTTAAAAATTCAAAAGATTGCCGAAAAGTAAATAATTTTAAAATCTGTAAAAGTGAATATAAACACCAATGTCGCGGTCTGAAATCAAACGCAATTCAGAAACAATGTTAGAATTAGGTCAAATTATAAAATAAATCTAGGTTACGGATACTCTGATTCTATAAATTGTCTCTAACAGATAGATGTGTGAATATGTGTCCAAACGTGTGGTATCCATCTTGATACAAAGACAAAGTAGAGGTGAAATATGCAGGAGCATGCATAGAAAGCATCGGGACGGTCCTAGTTGGCTCAAACATTCGTCTTTGGACTGGAGAAGATGGATGGGAACACTGAAGCATGTTATGGAGGCAAAAGAATGAAGTAAAGTCTAAAGTTACGGAAGAAAAAATTGGAATGGAAGTGGAAGACAATAAAATGAGAGAAGGAGGAAGAAGAGGACGAGGAGATTAAAAATAAAACGGGCATCTTGAAAGGAAGCCAAGAATGAATCGGGTACCCGTCTGTCTAAATCTTGTGAAAAAATGCCGATGCTTACTTGAGAGTGTCTGACCAATGTAAACTTACACCCCAGAAATATGTTTTTGAAGGTTAGGAAGGTCTTCTAGCTCATAAAGAATGAGAGATTGAAATCTTTGAGGTTAAGGACCCCTCTCAAAAACATTGCGGGGAAAGTTGAAGAAAGTGCTTCCACATATTTCATCTCATCTCGATGCTCCGTCCATAAAACAGAAAACCACTTTATCTCTTCATTTCTACTCTTTCTTTTTAATTTAACAGTCTTCACTTGGCTCTCAGAAGATGTAATGCACGTTGTACGCTCTCAAATGGGCTACATTTCAGTACATGGTCCATTTTCTCTACTCCGGAAAATGTTTTCAGGAAATTCTTGTTAGGCTCAAATAGAAAAACGTTGAAGGAGGTGAATTTTTTGAAATATTTTTGAAAAGTACAAAAATCGAAATTATATGCATTACGATTGTCGTAAACAAATGTTTATCTGATTCGAGCGATTTTGCAATTTCTGTTTGGGAAGCTGTCGTAGCCGATAAATACAAAAGTCGAGTTTCCTCAAAAGAAACTGGAATAAACAGTTAGCGTCTTCGAGCTAAGCCATTTTCTTTTGAAAAACAGTTATTAGGGAATGATAGAATCATGTATGCTTTTCTGTCATTATAACTATTCAGCCGTAGAGATAAATCTACAGATTGCAATTTTCACTTCGTTCTCTCAACATTTACACTTCTGTGCAACAACAAAAAATATGCTCTTTCCGTCTTTGCCTCAAGTGCCAGCCGTGCATATGTAAATGTGTGGTAAATAAATTTTTAACAAGCGAGGTTATTTTTATCCTTTGCACTTCATTCTATTTTTTCATGGTTTGGAAATGCCAGCGCTGCAATGAACAACAAGTTGTGACTGGAAGATCAATTTTGCTCATTCGTAATTTGTCATTTTGCTAACATTTCTGGGTTTGTTTTGATTAGATTTCTAGTTTTATTGTCAATTATTGCGCCTGTTTGAAAATGCATTCATTGACACTTTAGCGTGCGTACTTGTCTTATGCAAAGACGTGTGAACAATTGAGTACGCTCTTGCTGTTCGTTAAAGAGCACTAATGGTATCCCTACACTAGCACAGCGTAAGAGAATCACCTTCCGCTGGCAGAGAACGATAAAAATTATCGATAGAACTCGCACTAAATATTGACAAGAGGGACATTTTCGTCCGCTATGGTATATTAAAATCACTGTCCTGGAAAGTAAAACCAAAGGGTATTCACATCCCACTCATAAATCCGCATAATTCTGAAAAATGGTTGTGAAAATGCTTAAAACTCTAATTCTAAATATTCACACTCCGTAACTGTGCTTAGTTGTGATTTTAAACAAAAGAAGTTTGAAAGTTGCGAATTGTCAAGAATGCAAAAGTTCTTTTGAGAAATTTGAAGCTTATGGATAATTTAAAAAAGTAACTCAGCGATTGTTTAAATAAATATCAGTTTCAGATACACTGAAGATTCGTTAGTAATTGTTACTAAAACATAAACACATCCGGAATACTGACTTTTGGTTAAGTTGATTACATGTTCCAAATGTTCTTTCATATCAAATTGTATCAGTACTCAATGTACTCATCATAATTAGTCGATTTTAGTTTTTCATTTTTTCTCTCGTATGACTGCATTAACCACAATTAATTGAATTCTCGTCTGAGAATATAATTTAATTATAAGAGCGACCGAAAGTCGTGTAATTAGTATTTTATGTAATTTATTTGTAGAATTATATTTGATAGATAGGTGTATTGGAAAGTTTGACACCCTGAAGTAACTCACGAAAAAGTAGCACAAAAGTCAGTAGTCGAGAACTCGGTCAGTCAATTTGTTTGATAATGTACTGGGCGAACTGTCCTCGTCCTGGCTGTCCTTTTCCTCATTTTCTCCTTCCGAAATGAAATGGGAAAACTCAATTCCTCACGACTAAATCCATTAATTTTCCACGTCGTCGTCCTTTCTTTATTAATAATGTTGCGGTGTGCCGCGACTACCTCGGACGATTCTTTCTTTCTCCAATAAAGTGTCCTTTTTTGTCTTCTCTTCCACACATTACCCCCTAGAGGCATTAGAAAAATTGATTGCCTGGTTCCCACGACATGAAACGTTGGAATCACCGACAAGGAGCATCTAATTTAATTGCCCAGTAATCAATGCAATTTCCCTTGGAGGCATGGCAAGGGAAGAGAGTTTCGTATCCGAAATTTCATTAAGGTGACAACGGAAGGACCAATGTCATCGTCTGCAGCGAAGAGATAGAAATTCTACCTCCAAACTCATATTATTTCAAGGGAGGAAAAGCCCAAAATCAAAATGTTAAAACAACAGAGGAAAAGGAGGACAAAAGGGCCTTGAGTCAGACGTGCGAAAGGACAAGATTAATTCGAGGACAGGACAGACGCACTCCCTTCCGGCCTTTTCTTCCTCGTCTTCTCAAGGTAAATAAAAGACCGGAAACTTAATTATGATCTCTGCGTCATCCCACCGAACCTGAAGCAGCTCAACCTTCAATTCTTACAAAATTGGATAGATCTTAGGCAAATTTTGTATTAGTTTTATTACTTTGATGTGGCGAGGGTTCGATAACTGGGCCGGACATTGTATTGTGGATTTATTAATGATTCTTGTATATAAATAATACTAGGATTTAAGGCATCCCGTCCCTGGCTGCCTCAGAAGGGCGACCGACACATATAAAATTATCTGTCACGTAGAACAGCTAGTTAACAT
>JAQGCA010003795.1:0-11234 GCA_034698945.1 Protaphorura quadriocellata
GCCACATTTGTCGAAATGACTAATTCCCGAGATTGGTTGATTTTGTCGTCAAGTGCAGTTACGTAGTCAAGTAATGTAATACGTAAATTTATCGCGCGGAAAGACCTTGAAATGATGAACAGTCCGTAATCCCATAATTGTACCAAAATTTGTATATGCCCAAATTTGATTCGGCCTTTGGCTATGTCAATTAAGTACTTAGACTCCTGGTATCCTGAGCCCAAGTTCATCATCATCAAATTCTATCATACAAAAGAAAAATTTAAAGATACGAAATTCTTGTTTTATAACAGTTTTAAATCTAAAAGATCGAATCCACATTTCATGCGTAATTTGAGAAACGGGGTGTGCTCGACCAAAATGTATTCCGACAAGTTGAAAGCAGAAAACGATCAAGATGGAGTTTTAAATTCTATACAAATATAATTACGACATTACTTCGCTTCTCCGCATTTTGGAATTCTAGGAGGTCAGAGAGCAATGTGGCTTTTGTACTCAATTTTATCATTGGTCAGTGGATTATCTGCTCAAATAATTTACTAGTTCTAGATCATCTTGTTAACAAAAAGGGGGATATTGAATGATACAATAATATTTTTTGTAGAATATCTGCGATTTACGGTACTTGAAATGATTGTTAACAATCAGTGTAGATAAAATTAGATATTGAAGCCACTTTTAGACACCCATAGCACAGTATTTCCTAATCTTAATAGAATTATTCGTTAATGAATGCAAAACTATATGGTGTAGCGGTGAGAAAGTGTACACTCGGGAATAATTTAAAACTAAAGTAGTCTGGTTAATAACCAAATCGGACGCACATCTACCGCGTAGCAGGAACTCGTGGGATTGGGAGCAAATCCTGGATATGAACATAAATTATAGGCATACTAATAAATCCTGCAATGTAATATTTAACTTATATTATTCGAGCCTAGTTCATATTTTTACATTCGTTAAATAGGATTCTCAAGTTTAGCCTTACACACTACGTGTCCTCCCTACGTCGGAGTCAGAGTCCGGGGCAATGTGATTAGATCGGATCAGAGCGAAGTCTGTGACAAGACCCAAAGGGTGAAAGTAACCGGACTTTAAACTCTCAATATTTTAAATAGGATTCTGTCGTCCATTAATTTCAATTTCATTTCAAAATTTGCGGAAAAATCAAATTAAATTGACTAGACTTGCAAACCGCATGCAATGCAAACATTATATTTCAATACTCAAATGAATTTTGAGATTGCTCGATTGCTTGCCGGCATACAGGAAATGGTCAAATTATTCCACAAAGTGCGAAGCATGTTTGAGAGCGATTTGCCAAATGTTTGAGTTAGCAAGTGTGAACTGTTGATAATATTTATGTTAATAATCCAACACGCAGCCATGCAAGCCTTGTTCTCTGAAATAATTTAGGGTCGGTAAAAAGAACAGAAACCAGAAGCATTGAACTAGGACCAACGGAGTAACGTAAAATTTCATTTATTTATGTATTATCGCCTACTGGATGCCAAGAAGTAAAACTCACATAATAAAGACACGTTCATATTAGCATACAACATGATTTCATGACGTTTTTCAACAATATTTAACAATTCAACAAAATCAAGTAGAATACACTTTCTGGTGAACAAAAGCATTAGAAAATTGCTGCTTGGTTCATTCCTGATAGTAAATTATACATTTGCACGTTAACAATTTGAATAATTCTCACATTCATTCACTTAATGAATACACGTAAAAGCTTTAGAATTGAAAACTTTGATTCGATTAGAATTGTATTTGAAAATAATGTGGAAAATTACTTAATTACTAAAAGTCGTCAACGTCACTATTGAACACTCCGGAATTCTGGTCTGTAAAAAACATAAATTGCTTCACGGTCCTTCTCACAACCTTCTCCGTGATATCTTGGGTTTCGAAAAATGAGATCAATCTATAATACTATGAGTTCATAGTAACAGTCATATAATAGATATATTTCTGCACGCAAAATATATTTCTCTAACAAACTCAATTTTAAACTGTAATTCTTGTGACCGAATACGCGGACCAAGTAGGATTTCCTAGTACATTTTTGTTGCTCATAGTTTATTTAACGGAGAGTTATAAATACTAGACATATTCATTTCAAGTATTATTCAACACATTTACAAATTTTATCCTCAGAATCATCCTAATACCGCGTACCAGTACCAGTGTCAGATTTTGTGGTTCAAAATCACAGGTTGCAAATCGATGTTTATATTGATACATTAAGCGCGGCAATTATTTGTGTAGCCAATCTTACAAATCGTTTTGGTTCAAATTGTCGCGTACTCAACCAGACTTTATGGTTCACCCAGTAAATCTGTAAACTCTACAAGATGAAAGTTTGGTGTTTTTCTTACTGAACTGTAAGGACGTTGACAGAACTGCAACAATCAGGAAAATGTGAAATCTAAGAATCCAGTGCCAATAATGTGTCAAACTTCCAATTTATAATTCTTGATCAATTTGGTTTACAATTATTTGAATAAACTAGAATTTGACACTTAAAGTATTGAAGATTTACAATCCTACTTCTACAAGACTTCGGACGATATGGAACCATAAATTCTTCGTAATCAGTACAGAATCCAGAATCAGCTAAATTCCAACATTGACATTTGACAAAACCCACAAAACCCTTGTCAAAATTATTTTTTCAGTTCGCGTGAATGTTGGGACGTAGCGATCAAGTGCGTTACAAACTTTTTGATTTTTTCCTGAAATGTTGGCTTTCACAGATTCTCATACATTAAATCAGAATCTTGAGAAAATAATTATTTTCAACAAATTTCATCCAAAGTAATCTTTCCTGCGTTAGAATTGATATAACGACATTGGAAACTACACACCTGCCGGACTCAATGCGAGATGAAGTTCTCGCAAGAAAAAGAATTCTCGAAATCTTACCAAAATCCGAGTCCAGTAAGTAATGACCCCTTTATCCTTGTCCCAAGGTTCAACAGAATCCTTTTGTCTCACCACTTTATTCGTCTGTTTGTTCTCAAGTACGTCATCAGTAGGGTCATTTGGCTCCACATTACCACTATTTATTTCTACCGCACAAAATAAAATTCTATTGATACCAAATTCTGGTTTTATAACAGTTTTGAATCCAAAATCCAAACAAACAAAAATCCAATTCTGAAGCATAATCTGTGGGTCGGTACATATATGCTCGTCTAGAATCTATTCGCGACAACTTGGAAGCAAAAAATAATTATCGAATTTTAAATTTTGTATAAATACAATTACGACATTACTTCGCTGCACCGCATTTCGGAATCTGACGGGGTTTTAAATTCTATTGAGATTTTATTGAGGGCCAATGGATCATCTGTATCCCCAGATTGGAATGACCCAAAGATTCCAGGGTTCAACAGAATTATTTTGTCTCACCGCTTTATTTATTTGTTTGATCTCAAGTACGTCGTCATTTCTAGGGTCATTTGGCTCCACATCCTCACCTTTAATTTCTATCACACGAAAGAAAAATATATTGCGACGATGATGGTGAAAGGGTGGTTTCCAGGTTAGCATTACAACTGGAAGTACGAGGTCAGGACAAAAAGGTCAAGAATTTTAGCAAACCGACAGTCCTAAAATTAGAGGGAAATTCCTGGACATTCCTTTAGCGATTAGAAAGATACTCTGAAATTTTTGTGAATTTTGTCCTTCAGGTTCAAAAGGATATAAGTTTTGAAGTTGAGATTTCGTCTTTATCATGGAAAATACGAAATTCTTGTGAGTTTTTATTCCAAGTTTTTATTTAAAAAAAAATTGCCAACCGAAATTCACGGAAATTTGGTCACAACTTATAAAAGTAATGGTCGTTCGAAGTCACAAGTCTACAGCTTTTATTATCTTTTATTTATTCTTCAAAGTGGTAAAAAAATTGAAATACGAGAATAGACCCGGCAGCCCAGAACGTCCTATTTCCGTCACAAATTGTGCTCGTGTAGAAAAATTAGTTGGCACTAGCTTCGATTTAGCTATTGAGAGTGTCAGATATACTGCTCCGGTTGTACAAAGGGCCAATACAGTTGCAAGTTGTCGAGCTCAGATAAACTTTCCGACATGGGTTGGCCACCAGTAGAACAAGAGTCTGACTTTGTTCCACCAGAGGCAGAAGATTTTTTACGGACTTTGAAAATATTCACCAAATCGACTTCTTACCCCATAAAAATACAACGCACGGTGCACATTGTTGCAAATTTCTGGCCAATTTCATGTACGTATTCCGAAATATAGAAATGTGGAAATTTATTTTCTGAATTTCTCCTAAAAATTCCGACGATCCGGCTTATGAAGCCAAAATTGTAGAGTTTGCAGTGAAGAAAATAAAGTAATTCCAAGTGTCCGGCTTACTCCATTATCAAGAGCACGCATCAAGGTAGTTCTACCAATTTTGAGTATTTCCAAAACTGTTTTCGGGCTGTACCAGAATTATATTTTAAAACCGGTATGGGCAGCTGGAAATCTTAATCGGAAGGGTGTATTAAAGTCCGGGCAGATTATATTTAAAAATAATAAATCGAACCTGATGTAGTTATAGAACTAGTAATATATTGCTAGAAATATATTCTTGTTATTTATGGGACTGCCATCGTACATTTTTCTCTCATTCGTGAGTAGACGACACACAAAATTTGATTAGACGTGATTGAATTTGGTATTTTGAAGCATATTGACATACAAATGCATCGTGATTTGGATTCGATGCTCGAATTTCAATTAAATCGTGGTAAAATGTAGGATTCCCAAACGTGATTTCCCGTAGCAGGGAACCACTCCAGTAGAATGACTAACCTACATCGCCATACAATTTTTCACACCATGTGCGATCCCCTAACATGAAAAACCGTTGAAAGTCGTCTGTTCAAATATGGAATTATTTCCTAGTCTCTAAAACATCAGAAAACTTAGAAAAAGTTGATGCCAAAATATTCATTTTTTATTTTGCTTGAATGTTGAAACTTGCGAATCAAATGCACCGCTAATTTCTTCTCTGGATATTTTGACATTCTTAAATATTTAGTCACAAGTTGAGAAATTAATTACTTTAAATTTTTTCAAGAAAATTTCTCAAATGTCACCTGAGTTATTTATTTACATGCAACTCCAATTTTTAAATCAGTGAATGTTGTCTTAGTCAGAATTATGTCGTAGTTGATATTAGGTTATGGTTCACTCATTGAAACGTCTGATATTAAATGAAGATGTGAACCGTTCGAGAGGATGAAAGTTTGGTCTTTCTTTAATGTAACACCAGGAATATGCAAATAAGAGTCGAGGACAAATAGTGTGAAACCTTCAATTTTCAATTCTTGACCAATTTGGTTTACAGTTATTTGAATAAACCAGGACTTGATTGTTAAACGTTTTGAAGATGTACCATCATACTTTTACAAGACTCTGGACAATATGAAACCATGAATTCTGTGTATTCGGAATCGGTCCAAGTAGCACATTTAGGAGTAACGTCCTTACACTCAGTATCTGAAAGAGTTTTGAAACATTAAAAATATATTTGCAGATGAATCCTAGAATTTTGTAAACATAACTACTACATTTAGAAATATTTAATAACGGCATTTTGCAAAGGAAAAAGTGTTTTTCACATGTCTGACAACAATTCAAAGCGATTCAGGTTTAGCTTGTGCTGCAAAGATTTCGTTTGGCCCCAGCCGTGCAGTTTGTATGGAAGTCAGTGCAAGTACCTTGAAATAATTCAAATTAATTATGATTTCAACAAGGTGAATTTTGAGGGCAAGGAATCCAGGCAAACCGAACATGACCAATGTATCTCAAATATAAAATTTGTGTCATTAGATTCCATTTCTCAAATTGGTTAATCTTGAGTTCCTTAATTTATAAACAAATGGTAAAAGTATGAAGGCCATCATCTTCCTTACTTACTTACCTTGACTACGACGTAAGATATGATCATTCCACTTCCGTCATTAGTTCTTCATGAAAAATTCAATTCTTGTTAGAAATACTTTGATATTTACATTTTCATATTAAGGGTGCACAATCTGGACCTTAAGTTCACCACTGACCATACAAACGAATATTTCGTTTTAAAATTCGAGAATTTTTTTTTCGAAGCAGATGAGACACTATTCCCCCCGGGTTCCTTTCACGAAGCTTCAGTGAAAATTTTAGAAGAATCCATTTGAGGATGTCGAAGATAAATAGACCCATATCGATAAGTCTCGATTTACTGCCCATGCCTATAACAAGGGGACCCTAACGAGACTTTGCACATGGATTCCACACGGTCGAGAGAGAGCAATGTATCCACACCGAAAGTCAATTATTAGTACATCCAGATTAACCAGTCTGCAGGATCGCTAAGATCCCCGGGTCTTCAGTCACATCACAATTGTGGTAGCAAGAGACGGCTTCCGAATTTTTACCGATTCTAACCGTGTGAAAAGTTGTTTGGCGGGTTTAGTTTAGAACTTCTATTGCTGTGGTTCCGTTGTTAGAACTCGGACACCTTCTCAGTTCTCGCGGCAGAAATACTTTGTACTGTAGTACAGAAAAATGCAATTCAAATTATTCCAACACTAAGTAGTGGATAAGTCACCCAGAAAATATGAAATAAACAATTCGTACGAAAATCATAAATTATATGCATTTTAATAAATCCTGCAATTTGATTAATAATTGCATGAAGAAGAATTACCATTTCCACGTTTTACCTATGTTAACTTTTTATTTAGTGCACGATAACGAAATTGATACAACGACATTAAGCTATGAACCTTCCGAATCCACTGCAAGATGAGTTTATTCAATGGAAATAAATACCGCATTCTTCAATATTTCACTGCAACATTTTGGTCAACTACATATTCTAGTGTAGAGTCATCAGGGAGTCTGTAAAATTTTGGTATAACGCGAAAGTGTCATTACTGTAGGTATCTTTGCAGATTAAATATGGGTCAGTTTAAATTTTATTTTGAAGTCATTTTTATATAATTAGACTTTTCCATTCAAGTAAAACCATATTTTCATTTATTTATTAAACCGTTCTGAATCAGCGGTCATGCGAATATTTGAATCACCTGCAACTTCCCACCTTTCCTAATTTGTATATTACTGGATGTAAAACGGAAAATTCAAGTGACTGGTTAGTTTGCAAAACTATTGTTAATTTTGAATTGTGGCCTGGAAAATTATAAAAACCAATGTCAAATCTTCCGGTTCACATCGGAGGTTGTAATTTGCATTCTATTTTTCTTCTGTTAGATTAGTATATTCTACTATCTAAATGACAAGTCAAGGGTTTGGTGAGTCCAATCTGAGGCAAGGTATGGATCTGATTTATTGAGTGAGCGATCACTCCTTTTATATGAAATAATATTACATGTACCTATTGTTAATATTAGATTGAATGAGGTTGAATGAGTGACATCGACATTCCGATGACACAGCATTCTTGAGGATGTTTAGATCATAATATCCTTAGACATGATTAGATTGACATACATATTTAAATGGTATGGTATTTCTATATCTAACACTTCTATTCTTATTTCCATGTTGAAATTTTTCCGCATTCATAGCGAATTGATAAACGACAATTATTTGTGTACCCAATCTTACAATGTCGTTTTGGTTAAAATTGAGGCGTAATTGATAAGATGTTATGGTTCACCCATTTAAGCGTCCGATATTAAATGAAGATGTGAACCCTTCGAGAGGATGAACGTTTGGTCTTTTTCTTACTGTAATACCAGGAATGAGGAATATGTGCAAAATAAGAGTCGACTGCAAATAGTATGAAACTTCCGGTTTTAATTCTTGATCAATCTGGCTTGCAATTATTTGAATAACCCAGGACTTGATTATTAAATGTTTTGAAGATGTACAATCATACTTTGCACATTTAGGAGTAACGTCCTTACACTCGGTATATGAAAAAATTTCGAGATATTGGGATCTTATTTTCAAATGTGTTGGAATAGCAATTTGAGGTATTCATAAACTGAATTTATGCATTTAGAAATATTTAATACGAGATTTAACAATAAAATGTCTTAATATCATACCACATTTTCGACATGTCTAATAATTCGAAGCCATCCAGCTTTCCATTGTACTGCAAAGATTTCGTTTGGCCAACACCTCACAGTTTGGATGTTACTTCAGCAGTGAAGCATGTTCCTAGGAATAGTTAAAATAAAATGCGATTTCACCCGGTGAACTTTGTGGGCAACAATATGAAATTTGCGTCATTCGATTTTGGTTCTCGAATTAGCTAATCTGAGTTGTATACCTATCCGGGATTATAAATAGATAGATTCAATATTTTGGAAACGTGAGTAAGATCGTTAGTAATTCTGGATACTCTACTAGAGTCGACAATGAGTCTGTTAAAGTTCGGTATAATGAAAATTAATTAAAAGTCGGTGCAAGTTCCTTGAAACAATTCAAATTAATTATGATTTCGGCAGGTGAACTCATGAAGGAACCAAAGGAAAATGAAATTGACCATTTTATTTCTAATATGAGATTTTTGCCATTCGACTCTGTTTTTCAAGTTAGATAAAACGAGTAGTATGATAAAATTTGAAAGTAGGTTCTTATTGCTTTCGTAATATGAAAGCAATCAAACTTCTTGAACCGTGATTATTATTCTGAATATTCTGCTTTCATCAATTTTTCATGCTAGAAATACTTTGATTTTTAATTAAAAGAAATACTAGATTCTCAACTTTCCTTCTTTTCTCTTCTTTGGGCAGATTTCAATATTCAATTGTCATTTTCTCAGCCAATAATAAATTCAAATATCCCCTCCCCAGACTCGCCCCGTTAGGTGTAGGGACTTTTTGCAATTTTTATTGTCAGGAATGAAGCCCTCAAGAATAATCGATAATTTGGCACTGGTTTCGTCAAATTATGATCAGTAGTTTTCTCACCAATGAGTTATTAAAATAATTAAAAGTCGTGAGATTTCGCCCATCACTGGAATAATTTTTCTTATTTATTGTTTGTACTATTTTGTTCCCCGATAAATTCTGTACATTTCATATGCTGGTTCTAATTAGGTCCGACCAATATTTTGCTCACAAAATTGAGTGCACAGAATATGAGAAAATTATCCTGTCAAAAGAAAGGACTTTTTTCAATTTTTATATCAGTAAACGCACCTGGAAGAATTTTGAGTCCATTGACACCGGAATTATTAAAATCTGTTGGGTAGTTCGCTCAAAGAAGTGCGCGAGCACATATATCCGGGCAGACTCAACACAGACGGCAAGTATCGTTTTATATAAGTGTATTGATTATTTCAAGTCTTACCTCTCGGTAGGTACAAATATGATTGTAAAGTCTCGTCACTTTGAGTTTGCTTCATTGGCTTCTCCTTACATCATTCGTACCAATTATTCACTTTCTCCATAACCATCTGTGAATCAAATAGATAAAAACATACTTTCATTGCCCAATAATGGTGAGTAGTAAAAAATTAATCACTCACCACCGAGTTTCAATTCAAATCGAAATCTCTTTCCCTCCAACAATCACGTGGGACCAAAATCTTTCTATTTCAAATTCACTTTTTTCAAACAGAGAACTGAGATGACGTTCTGTAACTAGTCTCTGCATTTCTAAAATTATTAGTATGCCCTGATGTGTTGAAGAAAATTAAGGTAGTCGCCGACATCGCCTCGCCACTAACCACTTATCAAAATCTTAACTTTCAATCTCTGAGAAGCACTCGTGAACAAGAATTCAAGAATTCAACCCTTATACGTCCTTAGTATTAGTATTGATTTCAATATTTAAGAGTTCTTTCGAGTTCGGAAGTGCTGTTGGGTAAAAAGACGAGGAATCTAATTTTATTATTTATTTAACTGAATGAAAATATTATTTCATATTCGGTGGTGAATCGTGTTTACGAATTCTAACCGATTTACACCAGAAACAATCAAGAATTCATTCAGCATACACGGAGTGAAAATCCGAAATGGATTTGCATGTTAAAATGACTGAACTTTCTTATTCTGGTTTTCTAGAAACAGTGAAAAATATGTAATGCTGGTTACCTGTAATAATACTAGCCAATGCAAATTGGAGACTTCAACCTTTAATAATTTTGCAGGATATTAGCTGTAGAAGGGAACAAATTGTTTCCGAAAGTTTTAGAATTAATACTTGTTTTCAAAAATAACCCGATCACTCTATTCAAAATATGATTCTTTTTGGAGAGTTCAGATCTGCTTGTGTAATATAAATTACGAAATTGCAATTTATTAGCGTTAAGTTATCACTACTGAATATGTAGCTGCTGATTTCAGCATTGAAAATGGTTTGTGATTCACAAACCATTTTCAATGCTGATATGAATGCTGATATTAATTGTAAGAAGATAAATTGGACTGCAGTTTGATATTGGATGTGACAGTTTGAGGGTAGTCTGGTCTCATTGTAGAACATTTTTATTAGTTCGCGTGCAGAAACTGCAACGGACTTTTTGTTATATATCCGTAATTGAATTTTATTTCTATGGAAAAAACGGTCGGAATGTTGTGAACAATGAAAACTAAAATTCTCGGCCATACAAAAAACTTAAATCTTTTCTATCTCTGAGTTAACTTTCAGGCATTGTGGAATAGACATGGGCAATCTGCATTTCAAGTCTTTTTTCGTGTACGTCAAAAATACCCTATTCGATACAATCGAATCCATGACATGAATCAAAATCTAGTATTTTTAATTAGAGTTTGATTGGACTTTATTGAACGTATTATATCAAAGCACAAAAATATTACAAAAAAGATAGCATCGGAAGATTTTTTGAAAATAATTATTTTGGCCATTTTTTTGTCAAAATACCGTAGAAAATCTGTTTTTTCGAGCCGATTTTTATTTAAGTGCTCGTCCGCAACGTATTTTTAAGTAGCATGGCTCCCTAGATTTGCTATATGAATCTCTATAAAATGCGTATCTCACTATTTGTCCGACTCCCCCTGATTGTTCTGGCCATGGGGAGGCAAAGGTTACGTGTCACCCTGTACAATACATAAGACGAACTGATAGAACAAGATAAAAGGGCTTAAGGACTCTCTGGTCAACAAACTAGCATGGACATTTACATGTATTTTTTGGGGTTCCCCATTTCCATTCGATTGACCCTCCCGCTTAACTGACCTTCCTGGAATTTGGTGGGCAGATTCCCTAGGATGTCTGGA
>JAQGCA010003796.1:0-11233 GCA_034698945.1 Protaphorura quadriocellata
AAAACCACTAATGCCCTAAATAGTGTGGAGTCTTAATTAAAGACTGACAAATGCCTAGTTAGGATAATTCCCTAACAGTACCAGATAATAAGAATTTTTTGAACACATTTCTAATTCGTCAAGTAGTTGATTTTTGGATTCAATTTTTATTCCCTACAATTAATTTAGAATTAAAATCTTGTACTTTTGCACTCTGCTCCGTTTTTTTTAACAAATAAAATTTATAAAATAGAATTTTTTTACCGATTGTCCGGTGTAGAAATATCTGACCAAAGGAATAGAAATTGCACAAAACGTTTAGTATTAAAATGGTCTATTACTATTTTTACACTCAAAAGGAAGATAATAATCCATAATATTGCCGCCGTTTGTTGAATGCATCACACTCACCCGTACGACTTTTGGGCTATCCATTATGTATGTATGTTATGTATGTTACGAGAGTAGAACTAGTGGAAGCAACTGCTACAAAGCAGAGCTTCCAAGCTAACTAAGCCATTGCAGTCTATCTCCGGACACGCTATTTATTATTCTGGATTTAAACACCCTTGTAAACCCATACAGAACCTACCAGAGCTAATAACAAAAGTCATTATTTTGGACAAAGGAACGACCCGTGGTGCCGGTCCGACCTGGACACGCCATACACTTTTTCACACCAATTGGGATCCCCTGACATAAGATAAGTTAAAAGTCGAGTGTTCAAATGTGGTACTATTTTTTTTTGGCCTATCTCCGATAATTTCATGAATTTCATTTTCAGAAAATTCTTATGGGTTTTTGTGCGTTAAAAAATTGCCGACCATGGGGGGGACCCAAGGATAAATTTCAGAGACACCAAATCTTGGGAAGTGGAGATTTCTCATGGTAAGATGACATCCGGAGGTTAATTGGGCGATAACCCCATGCGCGTTACTCAAACAATGTAGCTATACCCCTAGTAGTAGGAAAATACAGGAATGTAGTTAGACTACCATTGAGTACACCTGGTAATAGGGAAATGCAGGTAAGTGGACCACCAATAGTACTACTGGAAAGCTGTTAGACCATCAACGGGTACCCCTAGTAGTAGGAAAGCAATTCAACATAATTGAACAATCACCGAACATGAAATCAGTTTGAAAGTATTTATGTAAGGAGTGGTCAGAACCCTACACATAAAATACTTAATATTGTTTAGATTATTTAATGTGTTGCGTAAGCAAAACATTATGTGAATGTGTTCTCTGTCTGTCTGTCCGTCTGTCTGGTCCTCCACACTTTTCAGACAGTAAACGTTGACTGATTTCGTCGAAGGGTGTGTACCCAAGGTCACAAGACACAGCAAGTGTTAATATGACCCCACCAGGTGACCTCTAACCCAAGGTCACCATAGGTCACATGCAGTAAAATTTGACGGATTTCAACAAAATTTGCATGGTACACAAGGTCACAAGAATCACCGAGTGTTAATATGACATCGTCAGGTGACATCTGTGGTCACCAGAGGTCACCTGCAGTAAATATTGTCTGAATTCAACGAAATTTACATGGTATGTACACCAGGTAACAAGAATTACCGGGTGTTAATATGAACTCGCGAGGTGACCTCTGAGGTCACCATAGGTCACATGCACTAAATGTTGATGGATTTCGACAAAACTTACAGGATGGTTACACAAGGTCACAAGAATCATCGCCTTTTAATATGACCTCGCTAGGTGACCTCTGACCCAAGTCATCAGGGGGTCAAATTTTCAAAATTGCTCTGAATGGCTGAAACGTGCATACATGCAATAGAAAGTGCGTGTCAAAGGGTGAGCCCGAACCACGTCACCATTTCTTTGTCGTTTATGTTGCGGTAACTATTTCAATTATTCAGATTAACTATATACAGTGTGCAAACAATTAATATTGAAATTATTAAATAAAGGCAATTCTCATTCCGGTATGGTGGCTCTAAAATGGTATTTCTTGTAGGGGTACCAATTGGTGGTGGTCTAGATACCCTACAGTATTTCCATTCCACTAGGGGTGCATATTAGTGGTGCAATTGGATTTCTTTTCAATCCTATTACTAAGGGTAATTATTGGTGATCTAACTACCTCCCAGTATTTCCCTACTACCATAGTGGCCAAACTACTTTCCAGTTTTTTGTTACTACTAGGAGTACCCATCGGTGGTCAAACTACTTTACAGTATTCCGCTACTACTAGGGGTACCCACTAGTGGTCCAATCGCTTTGCTATCCTACTATTAGGGGTACCCGTTGGTGGTCTAACTACTTTCCAGCAATTTCCTACTACTAGAGGTACCTATTAGTGGCCCAATTAGATTGCTTCGCTTTCTTACTACTAGGGGTACCCATTGGTGGTCTAACGGCTTTCCAGTATTTCCCTACTATTAGGGGTACCCATGGGGTGGTCCAAGTGGATCGCTTGGCTCCACTACTGCTAGGAGTACTATTGGTGGTACACTTTCCGGCATTTCCTTATTACTAGGTGTACTCAATGGTAGTCTAACTACATTCCTAAATTTTCCTACTACTAGGGGTATAGCTACATTGTTTGAGTAACGCGCATGGGGTTATCGCCCAATTAACCTCCGGATGTCATCTTACCATGAGAAATCTCCACTTCCCAAGATTTGGTGTCTCTGAAATTTATCCTTGGGTCCCCCCCATGGTCGGCAATTTTTTAACGCACAAAAACCCATAAGAATTTTCTGAAAATGAATTTCATGAAATTTTCGGAGATAGGCTAAAAAAAATAGTACCACATTTGAACACGCGACTTTTAAGTTTTTTCATGTCAGGGGATCCCAATTGGTGTGAAAAACTGTATGGCGGGTCTAGGTCGGACCGGCACCACGGGCCGTTCCTTTGTGAGATCCTGTAGAACTATCGAGAAGTTTCCCAGGATCTCATTTTGGGCGATTCATTAACTACGAAACCTTTGTCGGTCTTACGACGTCGTTAGTTGCTATTTTACAACTCTCATTGAATGATTCAATTTTCCAAACTAATATTAAAAATTCACAAAATATGGTTAACTGTGTGCAGTCGTAGAACAATTTTGCAGATGTCCTTGCCTTGCCTTAACTTACCACAATTTTGACTGACCGATTCATTTAGTGGAATTTATGAACCAGTCTTTAAAAAATGGTCATGAGATTTCCTGTGCAAAAATTTTGTAACAATTTCTTTTGACTTCTAGAGTGACAACATTACGCTTTTAAGTTTGGTCGTCCAACGAAACGATTAACTTGTTTGTATGCTGTTCAGTAGTTCGTAATAGACGGCTTGTTTGGGCGGGTTAAATTTTTTCTGTAATCCGTAACTCGACCCGAAAACTTTTGGATCACAAAAGACGACCCGAAGCCGAACACGCTAGCTCATTGTTCGATCCGATCTAAACTCGAACCCGATTGTGACGAGGTCTTTTGACCTTAGCCTAGCGACCGCATGGACAAGAGTCTCTTGACAGCTATATATATCAAATTGCATATCCGCCCACCTCGGGTATGTTTTATAATTTAATTATATCGGCCGCTCTAGAGCACCCCTCGTTAGCCGACATTTTTTTAGGTGTCCTCGTTTGACTTTTGACCTCAAAATTCTATCTTGACACTCTGTTCTAAGGTACGAAGTCCCCTGGACCCCTAAAAGAAGGGGAGTTCAAGTTTGCATTCAACGTGCCTTAAGACTGTCCACGCAAATTACTACGGTAATTTTCGAAATTTAACCCCGAATTCTCCATTGTCATAGTATAAAATTGTCAACTTGCAACAAGTTTTCCGAAATCCTTGACCTGAATAAAAGAAACTAACTAACTAACTACATGGTGATTTAACATTGGGGAATAACTTCCAACTTCATGGAAAACACATTTTTCCCCAATCTGAGAAAAAAGATTGTTTTCTTTATGTAAACAACTATCGTGCATTTCTAAGAGACCAAAGACCACTACATTATATGAATGCTCCTTGGGAATACCATCAGATTCATTCTAAGAGTCAAAAATGGGGGTGGAAAAAATGTGAGGGGAATGACTATGCAGTTATAACAGGAGAAGTTCCTTGGTCTTCTTGTTTAAAACAGTTTATTTGAAAAAATTCTGCAAAAATACTTAGAAAAATTCTCAACACAGCATAGAATGGGATTTCCATGCTAACCTGTTAAAGTTACCGCAAAGTCACCAAACTCTCGGGACGATGCGGAGAACTTTTTCCAGGCATTTCTTCTTAAAATTCAATTTTTTGGGCAAAGGTTAATTCCCACACATTTTTGGTGTAAATTGACAATTCGAGAAGGATTAGGTGACTGCCCAAAGTGAACAAATCTTATTGCCTGAAGTTGCACATTTGACCAGATATGCCGTTGGGTTTCACACAAGTCTGGGAAGGAGAGTTTAAATTACCTGAGCTTTTGCAAGCTTCGATTGACCAGAGTGAATCCATACCATCACCGAGCTTCGATTGACGAGAGTGAATCGAAACCATCACCAATTCATTTCAAAATGCTTTACGGGTATATAAAATATGTTACTAATTCTTCTCCATGGTGAACCATAAATATTGGTTTGCTATATTGGAACACCTTATATTGTTTATTTTTTGCACGTGACCCTACAAATGGCAGGATGTCTGGTTCTAAATATAAATGAAGAGTTTCTGATTCCAATTGGTTGTCCTTTGGAGAACAACCCATCATTTTAAAGTACTCTGGTACATTTACACGCCCATCATTTCTTGACTGCCCTAGAGCAGGATGGAGAGTCTTGGCCAACGAATGTCTACGATAAGTCTAGCAGGTCCGCCCGTTATGAGCGAAGCCGTTATAAGCGAAAAAATACCATTATGAGCGAAACGCGGGGAAATTGTGGCTGCAGAGTTGCCACTTCCTCCAAACCAAACCTGATCCATTTTTAACATAAAAAAATGAGCTTATTAGAAAAGGAATTATAGAATAAAATTATCGATATGTCAAACTAAAGTCGTGTCATTCGTTTTTGATTTTTTACTATAGGAAACCCAACGACTGATCTCAATACCCAATTTTTTCTTCAAAAACTGAAAATTAGTTTTACAGAAAATTGTTTAAATGTTTAAAATAATGAATTAGAAGTTGAAAATTAGAATAATAAATTAGAAGTTTAAAAACCTCATAACTTGCCTTATTTGAACGCATTTCCGTCCAGCATTTCAAATAGAATTTAAAAATCGAGTTTTGAGTGTTGCGTAAGCTTTAATGACATTTTTGAGGGTTTGCGTCAAAGGTCTTTCTGAAAAAAAAGTTTGAGCAAAATCGAAGAGATACACCTCAAATAGATTCCTCGTAAGTCGTATTTGATTTTTTTGTACTACATAATTCCTTTTATCGTTGAATCGATTTTCTAATAAACTCCTTTTATAAAACAGGTAAAAATGTGATGTCCGACGAAGCAGAAATTCGTAAGCGTACGAGACTCCTCTACATAAAATCTAATATGATACACCGTAGATTTTGGTTCACCTGACTTGATGTAAAGTGGTATCTCTTTAAAGCGTACTTTAGCCTGTGGTCTAACTGCAAATCCCTTAGAAATAGAGCGAAAGTAGCGTATAATGATGCATGTCGGAAGATATTCGGTTACAATCGTCAATACAGTGCGACAAGTATGTTCCAAGAACTGGAGTTAAAATGTTTCAGTGAAGTGGTAAAAACTCCGGTGCAATCGTTGGAGAATCGTTTACGCACGACAAACAAGTTATTAACTCTGAGTGTCTACTTCTCAGATTGCCACAAAATGTCAAACTTGGATGTGTTTGTGTAGTGACAATCGTTTAAATTTTCCTTAGGTTTACTATTTTTATAAGGTTTTATAGGTTACTGTATCTTTATCTATGACCTAGGTGCAGTATTGACGAATATTTCTTGCAGTTCTCCAGTTTGAAATAAACGTCCAAATAAATAAAAAGATAAATAATAATAATATTCAAAATCGTTCAAATTTGGTTGGTGGAAGTGGCAACTGTGTAGCCAAGATTTGCCGGCGTTTCGGTCATAATGGTATTTTTTCACTTATAACGGTTTCGTTCATAACGGTGGATCCCAGTCTAGCGCCGTCTTTACCTGATTACGACACTGCAACCGCCCTCGCTGCTGGAATTTAATTGAGGTGAGTCGAGACTTATAAATTAATTATTTACTGAACTTATAAACGATTATTTCATTTCGAAATTTCAATAATTACTTCAAAATATAGATTTAGATTTAATTATAAGACTTTTAGATTTAGGAAACTGGGATTTCTTTCAAGAAACATTTGATAATAAAAAAATAATCCAGTTCTTCACATCTAACCAAAAAAAAACAGCTACTCCGAAATATTCGTTTATACGGTCATAGCCTGCCGTGCTAAATTAAAATGGTAAAATGATTATTCACAGAATTACCTCCTCCGTCCTACAGCTGCCCGGACATAAATTCGAAAACCAGATGATATCAATCGCCGCATAGGGATACAAAATCTGAGAATTGAAATTAATGCTATCATTGCCGACCACTAAGCCCTATACACAACACGTATAATAAATTTACAAGACACGGGCCATTCACTTTAAAACATGTCGGGTTGTTTTGTGTTTTTATTTATATTCGTTCGGCATACGTTAGAAAGGACACAGAGGGGGACTAATTCTACTCTTAGATAAATATACATTTTCAGTAGTGTAATACAGATTTCCAAAATTAATTTTCTTACATATATATATTTCAGCTTCACAAATGAACTTATTTGTAATTAAAAAACAATAGAATTAATGGAAGTAATGTTGAGTCGTTTTCACCAAAATTATTTTTTTCTAAAATACTTTAAAATATTACTCATACATAGGAGAGAACCGTATGGAGGTTCTGGCGCGTTAGGACGTCGGAATATCGCGCAACAGGCAATATCATCGATTCTAGCTCGAAATGCGACGGTTTCCGATTTTGACATACAATTACTAAAAAACAAACGAATTGTTGGAATCCAATGTAAATATTTGACTCTCATTGACAAAATTCTAGTTTTTTAGACACATAATGCGTACTTCCGGTTTTCCAAAATACCCCTGTTTTGGATGTAAGTGAAAGAACCGCAACGTCATGGTACATCTTACGTAGAGAAAACGTAACCGAATTGGCAATACCACGAAACTGAACTCAACCTTACTTTGTAAAAAATCAACATTGCGAAGCGAAAGAATATATAAACGAGTACTATCCACGAATTTCTCGATGTCAACGTTACAGTCAAAATGAGTCAGAGTTTTGGTGGCGTAACCTAGGGGCCCTGTAGTGGCGTGCGAAGCGGGGGTTTATAATGGTTAATTAGGATCGCCCCAAACTTTGATCACAAATTGTAGTCGCGTGCCCAAATACCTACAAAGTTGAACAAAAACTATTTTGATTTCTAAAAGAACCAAGAGAGGTTCTTTTACGCGAAAAATGACGAAAATGACGAACGCGAAATATGACGAACTGGAGGTCAATAGTGCACGGAGAATAAAATATGGTAGCAATGCCGTACTGGAGTACAGGGTCTAGTATACCCTATATACAGGGTGAGTCAAAACCAACCGTTGATTCGTCCTAATTTCTTCAATCTTAACTTTATACGAAAAATGAGATAGCCGTTTTGTTCAAAATTTAATTGCGCGTCTTATAAGCCTAAATTATTTTTTCCAAGTTTAAAATTTCTGAAATTTTTTGATTTTTTTTTATTGAAATTTATTTCCGAAAAATTTAGAAGATCTTGAGAATTTTTGGGAATTTTCAAAATTTTTACAACAATCAAAATTTTAGTTTTTCATTTTCCGATATTTGTATTTACATTTTTATTGATAGCGCGCGCTGTGAAGCGTTCAGCGCATTCGGAGATAGCTCAAAAGACGCGCAATTAAATTTCGAATAAAATGGCTATCTCACTTTTTTATAAAGTTAAGATTAAGAAAATTAGGACGAATAAACGGTTGGTTTTGACTCACCCTATATATGTATATATATAATGTAGATTTCAGTAATTGCCAAAAATTAGGCACAAAATCTTTTTTTGTGGAAAGTATTTGGAGGCGAAATGGAGCTGCATTAGTCGAAAGGCAATTGCCGAATATTTGAAAAAAAGAAGAGTAGGGTGGACAAAAAATGCTGAAGAAGAAAATGGAGAAAACCGACAAGACCACCAAATTTTCCGACCAGACTCAATGCTAACGATGATTTTAGAGAACAGACCGACCGGATACTAGCAATCCCGATGACGGGTATGAAACAATCAAAACATGATTGGGTTAGCAGAGGGTAACCGAAAGCATTAGCGAAAGCTTGGTGTCCTCTTCATCTAGTAAAACTTCAAAAGAAGGCTCTATAGTCTTTGATTTTGAATTGTTAGGACAGCCAGGTACATCGGTGGATGTTCTTTTTTTGCATTAAAAAAGTAAATTATTTAGCCGTCAAATAAAAAGAGCCCAAAATAATTTTTGGCTGGACTTTTGGGGAAAGATGGAGATCTCTATTCGAGAAAGAGTATTGCATGTCATGTTGGCATTTCTAAGTATGGTAATACAACCGAGAACGACAGAGTACGCCTAGGTGTGTCAGCAGAGGTAGCCGAGACTCTTCGTCACTTCTTAGCACCCAACAATGGCCCAATTCAAATTCTCTGAAATCCCAAGCAGAGCAGATTCAACAAGGACTTGGTGCTTCCTTGGAGAGATCCGGTGAGGATTGTCAAACTTCTCGTCAAGAGTTTGGACGTGCTTATCGTAAATCTTCAGCAGTGTTGCATGCCTCATCCTTTTTTCCGTTTTTACTTCATCCATTTTTTTAAAAGATTCAAGAGCTCCAAAATAACCGAATTAAAAAACCCGAGTTTTAATGGTTCAATTCCATCCTAGATAATCATATTCATCTACAACATAAATGCATAATATTCATCTAATGCAAATATCTAGTTAGGTCATTTTGTCAAATCAATGGGTGTACACACCAGAACATGCTAACTTTAAGAACTCTTGAGGAGCACATTGCTGACAAACACCCGGGTTATATTTGGGATTTCCATTCGAAGACAGAATCAGACTCTGAATTTGATCCAATGCATCATTTTCATGACAACATCTCAGACACGCCTATGCCACTCCGGGATTATGAAGACTTGTTAGAAGTATTTGAGGAGACATGATGTCGAACACACTCCACTGAATTGTCCAATCTCTCAAGATTGAACAATTCTCTAAACGTTACACAATTGGCGGACGTAGACATTGTTGCAAATTCTTATAACGTCACACGCGTCGACACTCTTCATAGTCAAAAGGTTTTTTGTATATAGGAATGAGGCTATTAACACGATGCCAACCCCTTTAGATACTATCATGTCCAACAAAGTTGACAATGACAGCAGAAGCACTACGAGGTTTGTTTCTATTTTTCTCGTATAGTATCGTAACTTTTTTTGCAGGTGGAATTAATAACTGCGTCCAGCGTTTGGCACATATCAATGGTAAATTTCACCCGGAGAGCTACATCGCAGCGAAACCAGGGAGCGAAATATTTTAAGTGGATGTGAATTCGGTAAGTGAAAGCAAGTGCATGCGCCATGTGTTCCCTGTCATGGTTAAAGTTTTATTTTATCTCCTGGCTTCAGTTGTACGCGTTTGCGTATATGTCCGATTTGCGATGACCAGGTGAAGCGGTTTGATTTATTTTTATACGAAGGCGAAAGTGGTTTCCTTGTTACTTGTGACCTCCGATGCCTCGACGACATGCAATGGAAGCAGAAATATCAAAAATTTCCACTGGGTCAAAAAAAGTTTACTATTACTTTTGATGACCACAGTCCTTACCAGCATTCCACTATTAATGCAATGTGCAAGGCAGGAATGATATGTAGATATGTTTTACAGACACAATTATTAATGTCATTCTACCCCCTAATTAAGGCGAATGAAAGGTGCACTTCTATGTATTAATCTATATGCTTCTCTGGAGGAGTGGTATCCACGCCAAAATTATCTTCAGACACAGAAACAGTCAGAGGAAACAACTTGCTGTGCTCATTTAATGAATTGAACAGAAGTAAATTTAGACGTTCAGTCTACAGCAAATGAAGATCTGGTATCAAATCTCAAGTCTCGAACTCTAAGATCAACACGACACACACCAAGCACCATATAAGAAAATGAAACTCCACATCAAATGCCTAAAAAAGGCGTGGCTAAATAAATGTCCAAACTGCAACATCTTTTGTTCTAAACAGACAATCTTTGCTACAAAAAGGACAATCATTCAACAACCATCATTAATTCAATCTGTAGTTTATTGTTCCTCTTTTTTAAAAAACGGTAAATTACAGAAGCCTTTGAATGTAAAAAAATGATTATTTTTCCATAGCCGGAATAAATACCCAGCAATGAGGATCAGATCCAAATTTGGAACCCACTGCAAAGAAAATCCCAAATTATGATAGGGAAAGAAATCAGAAAATTAAAATCTAAAGACTTGTCTACTTAAAAATAACCCAGCAGACACAAATTGATGTTGAGATTCCGACAGGACAGGTATTAATTTAAGAAACTCGTTAACATATATTAGTTGACACGATCTAATTATCCCTTTAAATCTGAATAGATGCTCCCAAATTACTATATTTCCACAAACACGCCGCATTCAAAATTACCAATCAATCTTAAGGGAGTGAACTAAGAATTTAACAACCCGAGCAATCAAACTCTCATCACCAAAATTTTGAAAACTATTTTGACCTACAAGAGGAACAAACTACAAACTCATATTCAATTCACCATGAGCTATTTTGATGCCTTCTACAAGAACCATGAAGAGGTCAAACCTCTGAAACTAGACCTTCTAACTATTTTTCGTCAGGAGGGTGCGGAAGTTCTTACAACGGTCAAGTATGGGATTGGAAAATACGAACAACAAATAAGGTATGAGTCTGAAAACAAAGTCGTGAAAAAACCAGCCAGCTTCAGAGAAGATATTGTCGAGTATCTCCTACAACAAAATTCTTTTGACCTGGATCACATCATCTCGATCATAAGAAAAGGAATTGCCACCGAATACGACAAGCTCTTAACAAAGATACACACATCTCTCCCTGAAAACTGGAATTTTCTTCGCGGAACAGTTGCAGATCATGACAGTCCGACCTCTCAAGAAATTTTGTCTTTAAATGAATGTGTTGGAATTTCCTCAAAGGTAATATTATTTAC
>JAQGCA010003797.1:0-11232 GCA_034698945.1 Protaphorura quadriocellata
GTTCTGATATGTTTACAACGCAGAAAGGAAATTTGTACGGCTAGCGGGTAATTGATGACGTCATTCCCGCCTAATTTAAATTTTGAATCGTCTGGAAATTATATGCTGTTCATGACGCTACCCAAACATCAAATACCCAGCTAACAACCTACCTTTCATAAGGTTTCAGGAACTGAGTAGAGTTCAGCCGCGACCTCGGAACGTCGTACAGGTTCACATTCATTGTTTACCTATTTCGAAAATGCATTGTATAGACTATATAATCGATTGCATATTTAAGATAAATGACTGCACTTTGTTAAGGTCACCTTAGATACGCAAACATAACCAGTCGAATGCAGTTGGTTACTTGTAAATAATTTTATCAAATGCCAAATTCGGTAAATGTCTTGTGCGGGTTACAAAATATTTATTGTGGCAGTAAATATGTAATATAACAAAAGATTATCCCACATTCTGTAAAATGATATAGTGAGAAATAGGGGAATGATTTATAATGAAATCCTTGAAGCCGTTGTGGACGTTCAGTGCAAAGGAGTAATTTATAACAAATCCGAACGGACTTATTTGAAATCCAAACGCTTCAAATGCACCCCACCCTCAATCATGTGAGGGTTCTAGGAAAATCTTGACCAATCTGATCGATCGGCACCGGCTGTCAAATAGTAACCTGGACAAAGAATGACATAATATTGACCGATTCATTTTCTTATTTTTCTAAACCAAGAAAATATTATCGTCACCTTACCGACAGGCAACTTTTCCACAGGCATTGTCATGATAAAATCTGCTTCGGCTTGACTTGAAAAATTTGCTAGATTCATGTTTAGTTCATGTGCATATGAATACGCTTCATACCAAGCAAGATATCAATTATTAAGAAAATTCTAAATACCTGAATCAAACTTTATATTGTAAGAATTGTTTACCTTCGTAGAATTATCCATAAAGTACGATTTATTTCCTACTTTTCCCAAGTATGATAATCGCGGAATCTTGACCAGGATATCCTTCTCGATATCATGGGCTAGTAAAATGTTTCCGTAACATCAAATAATCATTATTGCAGCACAGTTATTATGATTAAACCAATTATCCTTACCTTCAGAACTTTGGATACCGAAACATTGTGTTTGTTCAAGCACTAACAGAACAGCAGTTACCTGAGAAATGAATTTGATATCAATTTTCAAATCACACAACGCTAAGAATCACAAAATCTGTTCAGCTTTTATACACGGAGGTGCCGCAATTCTACGTAATTAATCCTCTTTGACAATCAACTAGTATTTTCCATTAAGGCGACTAATAGTCTTTATAGAAGACTTGATAATGATTCTCCATTCTCCACTTTTATTTTGAACTACCTTCACATAAATTGTGCCGCGGTCTGTAATAAATAAATCAGCAAACCATCAAATGTGAATGTAAATTTTGTGCAATCCACACATTACCGCATTACATCACAGCCCCCAGACAAACAATTAAGCTAACGAGTGACACTCGTAGGTACAAAATAATAAATGTTAAATTAAATTAGGATACGTAACTGCCTTTTTGTTGCACCGAGTCTCAGGATAATTGTTTTAGTACTATTATTTTTGTACACGTAAAATATCCACGATCGCATATCACACGGCATGATATTTTTGTTTTGCTTCTCGGCAGCGACTAGCGACTCGTCTCATTGGAAAGTGTTTCACACGTACGACAGAAGAGTCAATTAAATATGATTACATGTCTGTAAACCCTTTAATTGCCTTTAATGGAAAACATTAGTTTAGTGTCAATAACGCCGCGAATTGCTCTGGAGTGTTTAGATATGTAGGTAACACGAGAGTGTGTCACTTCCAAGGTATAAAAGCTGAGCTGATAACGTGATTTTGAGAATTGTCAAGTTTTCATAATGGGTTTCAAAGTAAGCTAGTTATTGTCGTCTTAGTAGGTGGACTAGCACAACTTTCCGAGATCAAGGGTTCTGAACGTAAGGATTGTAAATTTACTATAATTAAAATGTTACCTATTATAAGTTTTTGAAAATATGCCTGATAGCCGATGAAAGCGTGTGTGATATTCTGGCCAAATATCCACGATTAGGATACTTAGGAAGAGTTGGAACGAAATCATACTTCATGGATAATTCTAAGATAGTATGAATCTCTGAAAATATATAACACTTTAAAATTGTCATAAACTTAGTACAATTTACAATTTCAACTTGAAACAATTTGCGTAACAACGTAAGGACCCCTTCATGGGATGCTGTGAGAGTGATAATAATAATAATAATTGGTTTGTCTATTGGTATCTAATAAGTTCCTAATATTGACAGTTGACATGGAATCAAGCCCGTAGCTACGCAGCTGAACTAAACATGAACCTAGCGAACTTTTCAAATCAAACGGAAGCCGACTTTATCATGACAATGTCTGTAGAGAAGTTACCGTCCGGTAGGGCAAGCGTACCTTTGTTCTGTAGTTTTGGATAATAGTAAATAGGCAATGTTTTGATTAACAAACTTCAAGCCTTCTATTGGACTTCCGGAGCGGATCGATCCGATTAGTCGAGAGTTAGTTGGAACCCCTACTCAATGGATGAGGGAGTCCCATTTGATACATACGGGTTTGAAATAATTCCTCGCACAGTATTAATAAACTTCTGCCTTGTATTACATGTCCACAACAGCGAATTCAAAGACTTCCATGCATCTCCCAAAGATGAGTCTTATGTTCACTACGTCCTGTTACAGAATTGAAGATTATTAGTACTGCATACTGCTTTACTGCATTACGTCTAGTGAGTCTAAATAAATGTTTGTAGTCTCCAGGTGAATAAATGATGGCAGTAGTATAGTGTTTGAGGACCCTGGGCATCCTTGTGTTGAGTGTTTACTTATTTATTCTGACATAGTTCAAAAGAATGTTATGATCATGGGTTGGAGTAAGGCACAGGCATGATCATGAGCTCATGAATTCATGACGAGGCACTTTCACAAGAGGATATACCGAAATAACATTCTTTTCAATATTGAATTGCATTTAATATGGATATAACCAGGCTTTTCACCGTTCTTTCACGTGCTCACGACCTACGATTAATGGCTCATTTCTTGGTTCGTCTTACAAGGGAACGTTTTCAATTCAATCTCCGACCTAAACCTGCCATACAATTTTTGACACCAATTGGGATCCCCTGACATAAAAAAAAGTTAAAAGTCGTATGCGGAAATCAAGTACTTTTTTGGCCTATCTTCGAGAATTTGATTAGAAAAATCCTGAGGTCCCATTTTGAAAATTCTTAAATCTTGTGAAAATATGCATGCTCTTTCCGGCGTTCTTCATTTCCCGTCAATGTTGAAATATACCCAATACATGCATAGCAGAGAATTTAAAAAAAATTCAAAATAATTTTTTATGTCAAGATTTTGATTGGATATAGCAATGAGCTTGACAGAACACAAAATGTTGACGAAAAAAAATATTTTGAATTTTTTCAAAATCTTCTATGATGCATCGCTCAACATTGACGCGAAATTAAAAACGCAGGAAATAGCATACATTTTTACACGATTTAAGAATTTTCAAAGTGGGGACCTCAGGATTTTTCTAATCAAGTTTTCGAAGATAGGCAGACAAAAATAACTTCATTGCACAGACGACTTTTAACTTTTCTCATATCAGGGGATCCCAATTGGTGACAAAAATTGTATGGCGGGTCTAGGTCGGAGCCTCAATAAAAAAGTTCCCTTGTCAGTGTCGGAATTCCGTTTCGATTCGGCTAGCAGGGAATGACGCAGGTTGAAATAAGAATTGCCGCGAGTTTCGTCAAAACAAACGCGGTTATGGTGGATTGCTATAACAAAAAAAATATTAAGAAATCAATTTTAATAAGTATTTATGAAATATTATTACTCAATTTATTTGAGTCACAACTGCTAATAGCTTGGAAACCCATTTAGATTGTGAAACTTCAACGTGAGTCTACAAATTAGATAGACTCTGGGTTCAAATATAACAATTTTTGAATTTATAATGTGGATTGCATTGCAATGTGTTGTGCGGTAAAGAAAGTGTAATGACACAGTTTACGTAGTACTTTCAATTGTGAAGTGATAAATAGACAAAATGTATTCGCGCTAGGCCACTCAGCATTGCCTTCTGCTGTCCCTACGTCAGAGTGTCAGAGTACTGTTAAAAGCTGACAGGCATTCCATCGTCCGTTCATGTGGAGTAATGTTGTTGTTTTCAAATGTTATCCTGTACTAAGTATGGCATTGACTGTCTGATCAAACACATAGGCGAAGTACTCCGCCGTCGTTGCTCGCTTGATTACGAACCAATTAGACGTACTGACTCCAAATGGTTTAATGCTATTTAACGTCTTTGAATTTATGTCAGTAATCGTTGTTGAGTTTGCCCATTTCCTCCTTAGCTCTTCCGAACGCATGTAGACAGACGATGATAGGATGAGCAGGGAGCCGGAAATAATGGTGCAAATGAAAACCATATCCAATGTAAGAAGGACGAAAGGTAGAGGAAGGTGTTCACGCATTTTAAGAAACATCAGAATATCAACGACGATTAAGCCGGCGAGGATCCCAAGAAGAATTGGAATGAGTTCACCTGCGAAACATTTGTTGTAGAGGGTATTGACGAGCTGGTACTGACGAAATAGTTCAATGCGCTCGACCGAGTGTTCGGTGTTCCTAAAGTCAATAATTTGATAGGTGAGATTAAGTCAGACAAGAAATGTACACGAAATGTCGAGTAATATATAATACAAACCACCTGAGTATTTTTAACCCATGTTTGGTCAGGAGTACATATGATAACAGAAAATATACTAGGAGAGTGGCTAGTCCTTGGGACGCACATACAATGTACGTGTCAAGGAAGGCGCACAATATTCGAGAAGTTAAATTTTTATAACTTTCATCCAGCCCTGAATAAATAGTGATACTATACTCTGACCAATAGATAAACAGGAGAAATCCAACAAACGAATTGAACAACAGAACGGATGACAAAATTCCAATTCCTATTTCTAGGTTCTTCCATGTTTTCCGGGACCGCAATGTAACTGTGGATATATTCAAAATAAATTTGAGTATTAATTAAAAAGTAATGTTTTCTTTATTTTCAAAATAAATTTCGCCTAAGTTCCTACCTTCAATACCTCTCTGCATTCGTAGAAATTTATTAAAGTAAGACGTTATCTGATGTCGTCTACGGTAGAAAACCAAGGAAGTAGAGCACGCAGACGATTCATACGTTACCATGAAAACAAGTAACACAAAGTCAGATTTTGATATACTCAAATTTCCTTTCGCACATTGAATAGTTTTATTAATGAGGTAAATGTCTTTTGCAAACATGAGAAAGATTAGAAATTTCCAAAACCATGTCCGCAACTGACTCTCTGAGACTTTCAATTGCCCAGTTATTTCATTCATTGCAAATGGTAAGATTTTAATATACGATGTTGCGTTAATTGCGAATGCAACTATTTTAAACTTCATTGTCACGTCTGTAGTTTCTTATGTCTGGTACACGTCAAAACTGTTCGGCTACCTTCTGCTGTCAGTAACACCAATCCAGAGCCGGTTCAAATCGTAAATGATATTTTCTAAACTGAAGGGCACTGGGCTTTTATATCTTCGATACAAATCTGACCGTCGCCCGCACAGAAATTATAATGAGCTCTAATGAAGAAATACAAATGTTTAACGGCATCGCCTTTTTGAAAATTCATTTGACCGTGTAATTCTATTTCACCTAATCATAACGAATGATCGACCTAACCATTCAAAATGTATACCAGATGAAGTTACCCTTTCAGGATTTATGAAAGAATAAAGACAACCGCTATTTTGGGCGTCTGAGTTGATGTTGTCCGGACTGTTCCTGATTCCAACCAAGATTTATACCACAAACTCTAACTTCGCGGGCAGTAATTCCGTCTGTGTGCTAGACCGATTAAATGAGAATTTTTAAAGGCATTATGATTTATTGACAAGTTTTTCACGACAATCCGTTTGAACTAACAAACATTTGGGAGCTGGGAACTTAAGATTATCGTATCATGTAATGGCAAAAGGAATTCAAACGTGAAGTGAGGTGAGGTTAAGAACACGTGCCGACTCATTACGTGCACGACTGAAACAAGCTGCTTTTAAATGACCTTATTAATTTCAAGCACACATTTGACAGTTATTCTGATATGGAAGGAATCACACAAAGTTAAGGGTAATTTGAGGTACTCAATTAGAATTTCATAGCAGATAAAGTTAACCTCTATTCAATTATAAACGACGCATTCCTACTGTTACGTCTACGTCGTTTGCTTGTATTAAGGGGCATGTTCTAATAATGCGCTTTACAACTTAATCAAAAGTCATTATTTGGGAGCCTCATTTATAGCTTGGCTGAAATGACTAAAGTGCCCTCAGGAGGAAATCCCAATTTTAAACATTGATCAACATTACCTTTTAAAGCTACAAAGAAATGAAGTCACGGAATGAATATTCTAGGACCATTTCACTCTTCTGTTTGCTATTGAGATTTTGCAGCTAACAAAATTCTAGCCCAACGAGTGGTGTTTGAGTGTCGAGTGCTCACAAATGAAACATGAATCTTAAATGGCTCACTGGATATACAATTTCACTGCAGCCTTGTCAATATTGTCGTAAGAAACAGACCGTTGAAGATATAACTTCCACTTGAACACACTACCCAGAAACCCAGACGATTCCTAACTTAACAACATATAATGTCATGGCCGTATTCAAATGTTAACAGGACTCACAAGGGAACTTTTCCAAGCGATGATCGATTTTCGACCTGAAAATTTGTCTGCAAATTCATTCACTTATGCTGATAAACTGTGTGAAATATTACGGGCTGCGCAAGTCCCATCTTAAAAACTGATCGTCGCAGGCGTTAAGAAGGCAATACGAATGAGAAACCCTACCGACAGTCTTAAGGCTATGCTTAGGCATTGCCTTAAGTCTATGGAAACAGTGTCTCATTCCCATAACGTTCTGGGTCTGGGAAGGATTTCTCATTCCTATTGCCTCCTTAAGGCTTGCGACCATCTCTTTTTAAGTTGCAACTAGCGCGCGCGGCAAAAGTAGTCCGAGATATTTCACACACTGTGTTAGCATAAATTAATGAACTTGCAGAACAAATTTCAGGTCGAAATTCGGATAGGTTTCCTTGCTAAACTCGAAATTTTATAAAATATTATTCAAAACAGTATCAAAATTTTATCTGATGAAACTTTTACCGGAATATCGTCCAAAATGAACAATGAACAGTTTTCTTTCAAAAATTAAAATTTTCAAAAAAAAAACACAGGCAGAATTTAAATGTTGTGTACATTTAGGCAGGGCTGGCCTTTGGGAGAGACATGGCTGGCAGCCGCCTGGGGCGCCAAATCTTGGGGGGCGCAAATTCCGGAGGAATGCGAAATGTTTAAGTGCCAATGCTTAATTCTACGGTTAGTAACGCATCATAATCAGTGATACAGAAATCGGAGAGCGAAAATACAAAAATATGGGCGAATTGTGTACTCTTTTCGGTATTTTGTCAATGAGATACGCAAAACTTTCGGCCCTCCGGGCAACAATTTTGAACTTAAACCTGATATGCGTGAACGACGGCGAACCGTCAATTTTTATGATATTTTGTCCAAGAAATTCAATAAAATGTCGGTCCTCCGTGTAAAAATTTTCTACTTATACACAGAGCTAAAATACTCTCAAATAACGATGAATTCTATACTTTTTAAGCTGTTTTTGCGGAAACAAGAAAACAAATTGCAACTGCGGGTCAAATATATATGTATATCTGATTCGTCCAAGAATTATTGTGACAAAGGCTTGGTTCAAATATGAATGGGGCGTAATTGGAATGGGACACTTTAGACGTCGCGGTGCGATATTTCTAAAATGGCCCCAACTTAATTCATTAGCAGGGCGCGGAATATAGTTTGCCTGGGGCGTCAAATATCCAAAGGCCGGCCCTGCATTTAGGTATATCTAAATTATCTTAATGTCATTCTGAATCTAATATTCAAATTCAAAGGCTTCTTCGGAATTCGTTCTCCCAACGAACCCCAAGTGAATGAGATCGGGTTGACTGACATGCATGCTCTCCTATGAAGATATGAAGTGATATGAGTTTGCTTTCTCTTTGGAACGAGCGCGGTAGATTCACATTCAATGCTTTCACTGACATTCTTCAAACAAATATTTGAAGTTTTTGAAAATGTCAAAAAATTGGAAACTAGTTCAAGACGATCTGAAATTCAAAACAATCATTGCAAATTCTGGTACTAAATTGGTGGTAGTTGATTTCTGTGTGATTCAGGCGTGTGAACCATGTCACAAATGCAAACCTGTATTTACTCAATTAATTGACAAATATCCAAACGCACTATTCTTGGGGGTAAATGGTTTAAAATTATTAGGTTAGAGTGTGCTAATACTTAAATCACATGATCACGTGAACCCAGCGTAGCATATTAGCACACCCTACCCTACTATCCAACTAAATGCTTTTATAATTTGACATTTTAATTAAAACTGATTTTTCAGGTTGATGTGGACAAGTGTCGTGAAACAACGAAAAGACTTGATATTGCAGAAATGCCAACATTTGTATTGTACAAAAACCGAAGTGTCATTCATACTATCGTTGTAAGTAAAATAATGTGGGCTAATTCGCCCCACTTTGTGTAAGATTGCGATTGTATCAATAATTGTCACAAATTTAATTTAGGGAATAAACCCGGAAGAATTGGAAGAAAAAATTCGTTCAAATTATGTTCAGACAGGGATTAAACGAAAGAAATCAAAGGAAGAGCCACAGGCAGGCAGAAATGACAGCGATTGTGGAATACAGGACCTGTATAAATTTATTGAACAAACATCATGTGAATGCTTAAACGAGTCTGATGAAACACCATTCCAGGAATTTTTAACAGGAAAATCAATATTATTGTCCGATTGTGACGAACAACTCATTTTGGTCTATAGGTTTAAACAAAATATCAAGGTACTAAAAATTATTTGGGGCCATTAATTTCTGACTGATTAATTTTAAATCGTGCAGTTTTTTCTAACAATCAGTCAAAAATCAACGTTAGGTAACATTCAGAAATAAATTGATTCACTAACAATTAAATTGTATTTTTTATTAGCTGCAATCCTTCAAGATCAAGGCCGGTCAAAATGGGGCAAAATTGGTCAAGTTTTTCATAAATCAATTAACAACATTGGACTTTGACTCTGCTTCGAATATGACACCTGCACAGGAGATCACGTAAGTGTTTTAATAAAATATTTTATAATTTCTAATACGTAAATTAAGCGTATTCGCTAATTGTTCTTCTGTACTTTGGATAGACTAACGGAAGAAGAGTTGAAAGGAATCGAGCCAGTTGAACTAAAATATGTAAAATTCCAATCAGTCAATAATTTGCAAGTATTTATAACTGGGAATCAAAATGGATCGGAAGTGACTCAAGTGGATTCACTCCAATTTTACGGAGTGCCTCTGACTACAACTGATATTGGGAAATTGAAGCCCATATGTGCTAAGAATTTAGCTGAATGTCAAGGACGATTCAATCATGAATCTCAGGACATGTAAATTGACGGTTCAAATTTCAAAATGTTATTTATATTAAATATTAAGTTTTTTAATTACATATCATTCCGACAGTGCTTAATGTTTTTTATGATCTTATTTTTGGAAAACAAATTGTATGGGAATAAAAAAAAATACAGTTTGAAAAAATTTCTTCTATTCTCTCACAAAATTCAATTTCGCAATTATTGTCCAACCTTAATAAATAATATAGGCATATGACAAGTCATTCATTATAAATGTATTTATTTATTCATTTTCGTGACAAAACCGGTGACACTATACTTGTAGAGACCCCGCGCCACTGGATGACGTTAACAGGTCAATGACGTCATGACTAGGCATTGGATTTTAAAATAAGTCTTAAAATCCGTCCACTAATCCGAATCGTAGTCATCATAGAAACCGTAACCCTGTTTGTCATATTCTTTCAGAAACTGAACTAATTCATGAAGTTGTTTCCCACTAATTTTGGTAGTATTCGGTTTCTCCCATGAATGACTCTTCCTTCCCTTCCAATTCCAACCGATTCTCTTCTTTTTCTTTGTTTTCGTTTTTGTTGGTTTGGAATAAATCCACGGTTGGTCTTGGACGTCTGTCCATCCGTAGGAACTCTTTTCCGGTGGCTCATACGTAATGTGATTAAGAATAATTGGTCGAACTTTGGGTTTGTGTTTATGTTTATGTTTTCTAAAGTGATGGAGATGGTGTTCCAACAGTTTATGTCCATGGCCACGCCCATGGAGAAGATGCGCCAAATGTCCATGGCCATGGCCATGCCCGTGTTTATGTCTCTTCTTTTTCTTTAGTCTGAACAGTTTCTTCAGTAACTACAAATAATATATAAAACTTCAATGAGAATAAATGGAAGGTTGGCATACTTCAATTTCTGAAAACTTACTTTAAAGATGATGAAACCGAGTGTGGCTAGAGTGACCCCAATCACAACACCAGTCGACATATGTGAGTGACCACCATGAAAAAGACTGTTCGCATGGTCTGGCAAGTCCGAAATCATTTCAAAGAGAAGCCCAGCAAATTTGGACCCGTCATGGTGTGGTTTATTAAGGAAATGTTCAAGATGTGGTATCGGAAGAGAAGGGGCGTGGATTTCCGGGTTTTCATAATGGTCATGTCCGTGGTGGTGGTCATGTCCATACCCGTGGACCTCATGTCCATGCCCATGGTTGTGTTCAGGCGGAACGTCCAATATGGCCACTGAATCGTGAGCATCCGCAGGTTCAATGTCAATAACGGCCGCATCGTCATCACCGTGACCAATATCAAGTATGTGCTCCTCCCCTTCTTCGTATTCATGTCGCCCAAGCCCGTGTCCAGGTTTCCCATTGTGCCCATTCTCGGAGTGGTGACCGTGTCCATGTTCGGGGTGGTGACCGTGGCCATGCTCAGGATGGTGCTCATGCCCATGTTCAGGGTAGTGTCCATGCCCATGTTCGGGGTGGTGTCCATGCCCATGTTCGGGGTGGTGCCCTTGTCCATGTTCGGGGTGGTGCCCATGCCCGTGTTCAGGGTGGTGCCCATGCCCGTGTTCAGGGTGGTGCCCATGCCCGTGTTCAGGGTG
>JAQGCA010003798.1:0-11231 GCA_034698945.1 Protaphorura quadriocellata
GGAGAACCGGCGAAATCCCCACGCATTTCTCCCATGGGAATGGTCCTATGGGATCCTTTAGAAACTTCTCTTAGGGATGTTTGGGCGAAGGAAGGCCTTCGTCTGGTAACAACCATTGGGCAGCGTATTGCTACTGTAACTGGAGAGACCAGGGCTGCTGCTTTTCCTTTGCAGAAAATTAGTATTTCTGTTCAGCGTGGAAATGTTGCTGCGATTTTAGGAACTTTGCCGCGTAGCAAGGACTCGGATGGGTTATGGTGGGAACAACATACACACTTAAATACTAACCCACCATAACGGAACACTATGCCGTACATAATACATAATATATTCTACAAAACGTGTATCTCACTCACGCCAAACAATCAAGCCTACCATTTTTGAAAATTCAAAAGTCGGACAACACTTTAATAAATTCTTTCCTGTCTCTTCTGAACGGTGGGGAAGTGTGATGGTGGGTTGAAAAGCTCCGGAGAGGTCTCCACGAGTTTTTGATCTTCTCCGGCTGGGTTGAGGGGAAAGCAGAGACTGAGGAGGTTTCCAGGGCACCGGAATCACACGACGCTCAACGCACAGCTAGCCAGTTTCGTCCATTTCAGCAGTGCAATCGCCTTGTTTAATGCATATAATCCAATACTAACAGCAAACCGATTCCGTGTGGGTTTTCCTTTATTTTCTCCAATAGCGTTTACTTCAATTCAATAGAATTAGTTTCTCCTCCGATGATAGCTCGTGCGCTACATGAATTAATAATACAAACTCGACGATTTCTACAACTTTTCTGTTAAAAAATCGATCCAAAACCGAGGACGTCCTTCCCGAAATGTTCCGTTGCTTGGCTCAACCGATTGACTCTTTTCCTTTTTGGTTGGATTTCATCATATTTGACTGTGCCTTTGCAATTTCTCAAACTACGAAATGATAAAGCATCGCCGCTTCGCAACAAAAACTTCAAATTTTCACATTGCTTGGTCGGGATACTTCCCGATCAATCAAACAAAAGGCCTCTATGCGGTCTCACGAATGATTTTATTTTCCTCCTTGTCGGCTCGCATTCACTATAGACTCGGACTTTGACTTTGCACTCATAAATCACGTGGGTGGTTACGTCTTCGATTCCTACTAACATCACGTTTTTCACCAACTTTGTCTAGCAATTATTAAAAGCACTAATTAATATAAGCCAGGAAAACAGTAATGGATTATCTAAACATACGAATTAAAAATAAACTGAAGTTAATTGTTTAGAAATATTAGCAACGTACAACCACACGAATTAACCACGATATTTTTGGTCGATGTCGACCATATATTTTCGGTCGTCCACACAGGATGGCATGGCACCGGCTATAGTAGTATACTAATAATAAAGGCCAATGTACTGTGTTTGTGTGTGCTCCGACGCCAACTGTGATTGGCATTAGAGCTGGGTGGGGAGGGGTGGTTTGGTTGGGAAAGGAGGAGCCGTGGCATTGTCCGTTCTCTCTAGACCAGAACTCACGTGCATTGACTCCGGTACGCCCCCGCCCGTTTCAAAATTCAAACTCACACAAATAAAAGAAACCTTATCTAGAACAGCTGAACAGCATTCGACAACCACATTCATATCGCTAATTTGATATCGTGTCGGCTCCTACTACTACGGGTATGTCCCTCCCACGCTAGCGTGGTCGGGTTGCTAGTTATAAAATAATACATAAATATATAAATTACATAGTTTCTAGACATACGTACAATACATATGTATACGTCATACGTGAAGGGTACGTTTGTGTATGTGTGTGCAAGCGATATTACCTCTACCAGTATTTCTACTACTTACTAACAGTTTGTCTGTACTCATGTGTAGATAAATACTCACGCTTTGCTTATTAGAAAAAGTATATTACTCTTCTCTCTTTCTTCCATTTGCTTAATTTGGGTAACTCGAGAGTTATTTCACGCCATAAATTAAACATTAGTTTCAGAAATTCTCCGTTAAAGTGTGACTCAGCGTGGCAAACTCATTGAAAAATCGCGCCCGATTTTAATCGGTATCAACGATAAAAAGTCATCGTCAATAGAGTGGTTGGGACTTGTTCACGAAAGCGCTACAACGTTTTGTCGGACCACTCTCTACTGTCACTACTCACGGGCTATTATTACTTTCTCCGTAATTTAAGCTTTCTCCTTTGTAGAAGGTCGCGCGTGGCGTATTCACACGGATTCCAATTTGGGCTCTAGTCAACGAAGCGCGAAAATTGAGCTTTATCAACTTCACTTTTGAAAATTGGATCAATCATTTTGACAAGGGGCGAAGACCCTCTATAAAACAATAGATAAATGCAATACTTAATTTTGGAAGAATGTGTGCAACCCCATGCACTAGCCATATAAAAAATATGAGGAAATATTGGACCCTTAACTACTGAAATCCTATTAGACTCAGAAATTACATTCCGTAAAGTGTACAGGGGGAAATTTTAGCATAGAGAGTACGCGTTAACTATTATCAATATGTAATTTACAGGACAGAACGCTATCAATTTAAAAACCTACGATCATTACGGATTCTCTCGATTTAATAACACAAATATTTACATTTAACGTGATACTTCTTATTTTCTTCACGTTATACACTGATCCAATCACCACACATCCAGTCTTATTAGCATTCAATTCTAACATATTTGGTCAAGCCATGATAAAACACATGCAATATTATTTTTCAATTTGGACTACTGGCCCTATGGATTCTAGATGGATATAATATTAGTTTATATAAACATTCAATCAAAACACTACCACTTTCAGAACAATTTGGTTTCGTTCAGTAATTGAATTTTTGAAAAACATTACAACCAGAAATACCAACTAAGTCTTCCACAAAAATACGTTTGGTACGGAAAAAAAGGAAAATACGGTTGACTCCACAGTGAAACAAAACTGATTCAAAGCAATTTAATAGCTCGCTTTCAAAGTGCGTTCATAAAATGAGAATGAGACTCACCTCAACATAATTTTGGAACTTGGTTATGGGAATTTATAAAAAAAGAGGGCCTCCCTATTTTCGCGACGGATGGTGTTTAGAAATGTCATCCATGCATTGGATCATCTTGATCATCATTCAATCGTTCACATATTATTACACGGAGACAATTTAAATTTCTTATGTATTTAAAAATTGACGGCTTGATCCAACCTGGAGATTTTGGAAAAATACATTTGAAAAGCCCAAGGAACTTTGCAGAATCAAGAACTGTACTGCATTATTAACACAATTTAAGAAAGCACTGATAGGGTGGAACAACATTAGCGTGTTTTCACATTGAAATTAATATTCCCTTTTATGGTCTACTCGCCTGTCTTGAAAGAGTGGGAATCTCCCTGCTTCCTGCTTCTGTGTACCTAATTTCCCCAACTCTTGGGATTTTCTCACGTACTTATTTTCCGATTCCGGCAATAGTACGTAATAGCATTTTCGTGTTTCATTAAACAATAGGGGGATAACTATTCGTTGTTCTCTTTCATTGTCTCGTCACTCCATTCAGACAAGACTCAAATTATCCAGGCACAACTAGATGGGTCACATGAGTACGAGTGACCTTGGCATCACTGACCCACGCAGTTGGAAGTCCTGGCTACAATCGAATGCCCGCCGGCGTTAATAAATTCTCCACCTCGGGAATCGGAATCCTTTGTCGTACCTGACTGAAATTTTGCTACATTGAGAACCTTAACGTCTTTACTGCATTGAATAACATTGTTCAAGGTTTCAACCGGAATTATCAACTAGAGTGACCTCGTGGTAGCCACTGCAGACCGTAATATCTGATCAAGTTATCGTCCTTTGATATAGTATTAGGGTATCATATATTAGAGCGTAGGCGGACTTTGAGGGTCCTGTACTGTTACCTCGGAGGTCTACCGTCCCAACGAATTGTATTCATAGTAGCCTAGAACCACGACGGTATGATAACATTTTGGCCACTCTGAAGCGTGGTCAAATAAAATTTCATAATTAACTAAATGATCCCTCTAGTGTCGGGTTTCATTTTCTTTAATTGTATTCCAATCGTAATATGTATTTCATTGCGCTGAGCCAAGGTAATCGAACCAGCCTACCAAATCACGTTCCATAAAAAGACCCGTTTTCCTTCGAATAATCAAAGTCAAGGCAAGTCTATCCTGTTTTATACACACGATGCATTAGAATGGTATTATCACCGTCAAAATCTTCATGGTCTGAGTCAAATAAAAAGTATTTCTGATTATGTCTAAATTTTGCAGCAGGGGAAGCGAGGAGATTTTGAGGGTTGAAAAATATGAACGTAAAACTTTCGGGTTCACTCGGGTTCCCAGAAACTTACCTCAAGAGAGGGGTTCATACGGTTGCAGTCAGGAAACTGAAATATGTGATGATTCTCATTAAGAGGCAGAGAAGACCGTTTTGACCAAAGTTTCTCGCTGTCGGAGGAACGGCGAAAGTTTGGTCAAAACTTTACATTGACCGGCATGAACGGTCAAATGTCAACAACCAAAAAATAAATTGTAAAATACCTGGGAGGTAAGGGGAAAGTAGAGGATTTTTTTCGGCAGCCAAAATATAGAATTCGGAACAAGATTTTGACCAGCAGTGGCCATCATTCTTTAGGATGTTAGTTCAAAAAGGGCAACTTATTGAAATTTCGAAAAAATTCAAACGTTGAGTATTTTAAAATCCCACTTGAATTTTTTCACTAATACAACTACTTAAAAATTTCCGTTTTCGGAAAAAATTAATATTTTTTTAGGCCATATTTTCGACAGTTTTTAAATAAGTTGACCTCAGGATTTGGTTGAGGTGTCCAAAACACCAATCACAATCACTCTATGGTTTTTACTTTTCCAGAAATCGGCTGCCAAAAAACTCAACACTCCGTCTTAAGTTTTGTATAAAGCAGGCACTATGTTTCATTGTAAATGCGAGCGCCGCACAAAATTATCCATGTCAGCATTTAAGACCTGTCGGGGCTCTTAGGTCGGACTGGTGCTAAACGAAAGCTGACCGTCAACATTGAGTTGACCTTCACAAATATTATTCACACGTTCAAGTCAAGTTCACGCGACGACCAATTTCGAGCAAAATACAATTGAAATTCTATGAAATCAGAATTTACGATTATCTGTACTGATTGCATGATAACTAGAATTTAACCCCATAAAGGTTCCCCCATGAGCCCGCCGCTGTGGGCGTAAAATTTCCCGATGAAGGAAAACTTTTAATTTCCTTGTTTAACCTCAACCATCAGCGACTCATAAAAAGTAAATTACACTGGAGGGCCACAGTGGGAGGAAGGAAAACCAGAGACGATTCTCTCGCCGACACTCTGTCCCTTCATACACATACAAAGTAAAAAGTAATACATTTATATCCTATTTTTTATGAACAGGTCGTAGTACATATGTTCATATAACGATGCATAAAACTCTAACCACTAGCCAGTTTTTTTCTTTGCACCTATTTACCCTTCGTGTCTATCGTGTGTACATTTTTTATGTTCAATTACGTTTCAATTGTTCGTACAGTTCGAAGTGTGGTGACCACGCCCTCAAAAAAGAAAACTCGGAGCATATGTGTTGATATTTCATTCCCGAATGAACGTGTATGCTCATACATAGAATACACAAAAGAAAATGTACACATCCTGCATATTTCGTCATTGCTCTATTTTATTCAATTTCCTATCGCTGGTCCCATTTTTTGAAAGGATTTTACTTTTCTGTATTAAATTATTTTTCTTACATTTTGCGCATACTGCCCTGATCTTACGTTTGAGTTTAATTGAATGACATCAACTTAGTCAGCTGAACGGCAGGTCGTCCGCAATCCTTTGCAACAATCAACAAAACGCCCAATCGTCCTCCTTGTGATGGAATGCTCCGAGAAGATTCAGAATCTGGAAATATTTTGGGCGTACCATATTTTACAATTGTCGTAGGGGTCGTCGGTCTCATATAAAACCCAATCTCCGATTCCGGGCTCCTGGATAATAACTTCTATGGATAATAACTAAATTCGTATATGCACACAATGTTTCGTCAAACTAGATACGCATGGAATGCGACGGTAGGGTATACCATTAGTCAAAATGTAGAGTCTGCCAGATTCAGAAATAGTTCTCCAGAGTTCTCACAACTTGTTCATTCCAGCGGAGTTGAGATTCTAATGTATTATCTGGCTACGGAGAATTTGTACATTAGGACATCGGATTCGCTTAGGTGTGTGAGTAAAATATGAAGTCCTTTTCCAAAGTCAAGTTCAGAATTAATAGCAGTTCTACATTTTTCACAAGTTAAAGCAATTCGATCTGCATATCATTTCTTTGTTGCCTATCTTCTGGTCACATCTTGGCCTTTTAACAAAAATGAAAGGGATAAGCAGTAAAGGTGAATTTAAAAATATCAGCATCCCGGCAAGAATTCTTTTCATTTCTTCTGAGCATTGGATTGAGTGATTTTGTCCGTACACGGACTACCAGCAGTTTTGTCTGAGAATCAATAACGTTTACCAGCATGTCAATGAACGTCGTACCAACCACCCGGGTTTTGTTGTATCACTGATAGACATTGCAAATATTAACAGTAAACAAAAAATAATTACGTTTAGGACTTTTTACAGCTTATGTTTCGTATTTAAATGTAATTTATACGAACTTGTATAGGTTATTATTGCTCAGGTAGAGCAGCACTCGGTGGAAACAACGGTGAACTTGACGAGTGATCACGTAAAATTGCCCAAAATTCCCCGACCTAGTTAAAATACGTCACGTAGTTCCTAGTTTAAAATTGGATTTACGAACTTGGCCATTCTGACATCAGAGGTCTGATTGTAGAGCAATGCAGGGAGAGGAAACGAAGTATTGACGGTTAGTGCTGGCGTTACTCATCCAAAATACACGATAATAGTAGTGTAGTGTGAGTTGGCAGTATAGTTTAGTACAAACTGAACAAGGTCTAGTTGGTTGTATTATATTTTGAAGAAGGTCTGTTCGTGAGTAAATAGGAAGAGAGGCGGTTGGAAAAGAGTAAATAAGAGTCGTAGAAAAGTGACAATGACGATAACGTGCGTCGAGTAACGAAACCCTGTAATTGGATTCAAGGGGACGTCGGACGTGTCAAATGCACTGCAAGATGTTATGACGCTCTTTCCCGATAACCGTATTCTGGCTTCGGAAGCTCCTGCTTATTTTAATTTCTCCTCCGAACGAAACCCCCTCTGTCCCTCGACAAAACAAAAACGAAATAAAATTTCGAATCTCCTGAATCATACTGTCGCGTCTTCAGGTCAAAAATCGGGCTTGAAGGCGTTTGTTTGTTTTTTTCTTTGTTTGTTTCTTTATTTAAATGTCATCCAAAGCATTCAAGAACACGAAGTGAACAAATTGATTGTCTCATTATGGGAAGACTGGCTAATTACGAAGACAATTTGAGAAAAGAAAGAATTTGTACAAACATAAGTATTCCTTTTCAACATCTTAACTAATCGAGGAAAGCGTATAAATCCATTGTCTAATTACAAATGTTTCCTCGAAACTACTGCGTGGGACTCTATCATCCAACTAGTGGGTAGTAGAACCAGCACAAAGGAGTCACGAGGAAGATACCTTAACAGCACCCTAATTTCGGGTGTGGTACATAAGACGTTCTTTCTCTCGTAAATTTGGGTAACTGCCAGCCTTGAATCAAATAAAAAGGAGGAATTCACGCCAAGATTACTCATTTTCACGCCAACAGGAAATAACTACTTAAACCTACTTAAATGACTTAGTATTTAAATCACGCCATGATTACTTATGTGCACGCCAGCAAGAACCATTTACCTTAATTTACTTAAAGTGAAGTCAGGATTACTACTTATTTTCACACTAAAAAAATTGTATTCTCTAATTTCTATTATTTTAAGTTAAAAGTAAGGCTTTAGGTGAGGTTAGAACAAGTTACTAGAGAATGGCTATATACTTAATATAACGACAAATTTAAATTTTGTTGGAGTAATCACTTGCCGGTCTCATCATTAAAATAGCCTAACTAGGTCAGTTTATGCAAGTCTTTGTTATAGTTAAATGATATGTTGTGTAAATGTTGAGCCCTGGGGTGATTTTAAGGAATTTCGCGTTGGATTTAACTGTCGTGCAAATAAGTAATCCTGACTCGATTTTAACCAATTTAGGTGTTAGATTTGATTTTCCTATCGTGTAAATAAGTTGTAATGCAATGTCCGACCTCAACGTGGATTTGAAGTTTGGCTGATTATGGCTCATAGTAATTGCATTCGATTATCTAAAGTATGAGCGTCTTTATTACAATGACAAATAGATTTAAATAAATTGCAATTGAGGTTCACTTGAAATATTATTTTGGAGATTTTGGACCGTACTCTTGTCCAAATTACGTCAAGCCATATCATCAGGACGAACGGGAAGTATCGTCCAATCTGTTCTCTGCAACATGTGTCCAGAATTTCTTGCACACTAGATCAACTTGAGAATTGTTAGTACCATGACATGAGAGTTGTCAGTTGAGTCTGGCTCGGCTATTTGGAATTTCTTTCTAGAGGACTCAGCCATGCAATCCAACACAACGGACTCAAAGTCAGAACGGATATTAACTTTTCCCCCACGTTTGGTTTTGCCTTTAGGAGGAAGTCACGATTCACGATTATTATTGTCTTCGGACTAAGCAGATAATGTACTGGATTCAATAAAAACATCAGACTGGACTTTTTTCAGCATTCAATTTCTCCATAGGAAGAGGGCGTCTTCTTTTTACGCTGCGCTAGTTAAATTCTTCAAAATAAATATTTCCTTACTCTATGGAATAATTTCCTCCGTAGTACGTTTATTCACAACTGACCCTGATCCTTGAAATAGGACAACAAAACTGCACTCCCGGATTTTAAACCCCAAAAAAATTTACCCGAAAGCGATTAAACTCACGGGTTTCACAAAATGCAAGGGCTTCCGAAGACCTGTAACAACAATTTTTGTGGCAGCGGGGCCCCGATTGTACATTTTGATTTTGAATGAAATTGCTACACTAACGCCGGAACAAAAATGATTAATTCCTTCCAACTCGTTTGAGTTATTTTGAACATAAGCAATTTAGTAAAATGTGTACATTCGAAAATTTCTGGATAAACCGGGTGGTGAAATCATAAATAGTCTACCGAGTCATTTGTTGAATCTCAGGCGCCATAGCTTCAATCGGCTCGGATTTTCCACAGCTGTTGAAAGAGTCGAAACCCATTATTGACTCGTTGATTGACAAACACGCGAGTAAAAAAGATTGTGTCTTCAACTTCAATCTCTATTATATTGAAACATCGATTCTGTTGCTAATAGATTGAACGAACGTTAATTCAACTAACCAAAGAGTGAGGGGGCGATGAAGCGTAACAGGAAAAGCAGAAACCACACTGCTATCAAATTCAAGATAACGAGTTAGTCAGCTCGTCGTGGTCACCCAACCTTCGGGTACTGACAAATTTTATCCGCTTTCCAGTGAAACTTACGACAAATTTTCCCGGAAGACAGATCTGATTTATTTTTAACATTGAGTTAAAAATTATTAAGCCTAATTAACGTTCATAAGATGGCAATTGACAGTACTCACAGTCCGAGTAGGTACGTTCCCTAATTCCTCTGAAATCGTTACATTACAGCATTCTCAGCCAGATTTTGGAAATTTACATGTTCACCGTACAATCTCTTCCAAACCACTCGCATCGTTTATTAACTGGATGACCGTATTATGAAAGACGCTCGATTCTGCAAATGCGCACAATAGAAATTAATAGCTATTTACGTATAATATTTACTTGCTTTGTCATCAAAGTTAAATATTTAAATAAACGCATTGAGAACTGCTCTGTGCCCGAAAGGTGTTTCAAGGCAAAATCCGTTTATTTAATACTATACGGCTTATTGTGTAGTCTCACCTTCTGCATGCAAATGTTTCAATTCAAGTCTGTCATCATAAATTAAGTCGAACCACTACTGCTGCCAGTGCCAGTACAGTGGGGTGTATAACTAGTTACAAAATAAATTTGCTACATGTACATGTATTATTCTGCAAGCAGAATGAACACATATTTTGCACGTACTTCATGTAATTGAAGTACAGAGAAAAAATGTTGGCTCCTGTAAAATTTGATAATTTGTACAGAATTTGTTCGATTGTTTTCCGACAAATGGATACCAATTCCTATTTAAGGGTACGTGGTCAATATGGAAAAAGTGTATTTCTTAAACCAGAACTCAGATTTGGAATATTGCAACAATAAGTAAACTAGATGTATTTAGAGAGAAGCTCGCGAAGAGAATTTCGGAAAAAATGAGTTTTATACACCTTTTCGAATTTCTTGGTAAAAGCAAATTAAGACGAGGAAGGGCAGAGTTGGATGGGGATCGACTATTTAGATGGTAATCCATTAAATTGCCAGAAATATAATCGATGGGAGATGATTCTGATTTTTTACAGATTGGCTATTCCAGTTCTCAATTTTGACCAAACCCGGAAGTTTCTATGATTTTAGAAAATTGATTTGGTGTTTCACCGTTTACTTTTGTGTATTTGAAATTATTGATTCTGTACAACGGCTTGGCACGGGACAGGGTTGCGAGTATTATTTCAACATGAATAGTAAACGGCGCCAGGTGGTAAATAAATATGACGATTATATTATAATGCCACCGCCAGGTAATGGCATAAATACACGGGGTTCACGAAAAAGAGTCGGGCTGTTCGATTTTATTTTTGGCAAGGTGGTAACAAGAATTTATGTTAGTCAGACTGTGATTTCTGATTAATGGAATTTGAACTGTTAGACCAGATTCGGTCAGGAAGAGGTCATTTGAGTTTAACTCTGACCATTCAGTCTCAAGTGTTTGTTGGCCTTCCCTGACTAACCTTGTTCTTTCATGTCCTTGTCTTAGGCGAACGGCCTTCAACACGTACATTAGTTGTTCTAGTATAGCGGTGGAGATGAGAGAGAAAGTTTATCAGAAGACTTTGTGTAAGAGTAACTTTTATTCAGATTTCTACAAAGTTTCGTCTGGGTACCCGGAATAACCGGAATGACTTTTCCTCTGTACGGTACAAAATCAAGTGCCCCGAGTTTCTAAAAATCCTGCAGTTTTATATTATAGTCAGTTCAGAGAGAGACATTATTACTATTAGTCTACGTGGGTCTATGGCGACTCTGGGTCTTC